>PVHX01009233.1:0-22193 GCA_004024805.1 Geosciurus inauris | reverse complement strand
GAAGCTTTTTCATGTTGTGAAAAGACTTCACAAATGTGGTGTCTTGCTGTCCTTCTCTGTTGGCTCCTATTTACCTGAAGGGCAGCCATCTGCACTTCCCATTGGCTCCACGAACTAGAGCCCTACGCTGTGAACATTTCTGACTCCTCACATCAAGATGGGATGCCCTGCACCTTTTCAACCAGCATCAACAAAAGGATGCCAATGACCATGGCGGTGATACAAAGTAAATGAGATTGCATGGAATATACATTCTCTATGTCACGTACCAACCATGATTACATGTTAAGTGGATGGCTGGGGCTAGCCTGCTTCCTGGTGAGTTGGGTACCATGCATCTTTCAGTCCCTTCTCTGCTCTGGGCTTCAGTTTTCTCATCTGAAGAATACAAGCACCAGAACAGATGCTTCCTTTTTGTGCTGACATTTTCCTCTCTCTACCTCACACTGTCGGCACCTACTCTGTGCCCAGAAATGGGGAAATGGCATGGGACAGATACAAAAAAAAATGTGCATATTTGGCTCTTAGCTTCTAAATCACCCAACCTAGGCTTCAGAAGTCAAGAGAGTGGGACCCCAGTGCATCAGGAAAACAAGGTAATAGAGAGATGACTCAACCAGAAGTGGGACAGGGAGACAGCAGGGCCTGTGGAAGGGCCTGGAAGAGCCCAGCTGGGAGCAGCCCCCCAGGCTTGGACCTGGACCAGCACTTGCTAGCTACGCGGCCATGGGCCACCAGCCAGTGGCCATCTCCCTGGGTCTCAGCATTCCTGTCTTTAAAACTGAGCTTCTGTTACTCATGTTGAAGGGGACCTAGGCAGGTGGCAGGATCAGAGGTGAACTCTGTGCCTAGCCAGCAGCCAGGGAGGATGGAGAGAGCTGGCATTTCATAGTGTGACCCTGCAACCGGTAAAGCAGAAAGAAGCTTGGGAGGAGGGGTGGAGAATGCGTACTGAAGATGGTTTCTCGGAGGAGGGGGCTTACCGTTAGCCTGGAGGAGTCTATTGCTCTGGTTGGAAGACATGTTATGAGTAATTTTTTTTTACCAAGAACGATTCCCTCTTCTTTGGCCCCCATCCGTGCCTCTTTGGAAAAGAACATGAATATTAAGCACATTTTTCATACACTTTGAAGAAAACCAGACAGCGCTGGCAGTGGCCTGGGTGAATCTCTTACATATTTAAAGAGCATCCTGTTGATTTGAGGGGGAGACAGCTGTGCCTGGGTTCTCCTCTCTCAGTGGCCCCCGTTACAAGCTGACATGAGCACTTTATTCCTGACCAACAAGGGCAACAGAAGAGACACCCCACCTTCCACAAACTCTTAAAAATATCATGCAGTTTATGAGATGTTAGAATATCTACAGGATTGACTATGCTTCTGGGATGCAGAACAGACTGAGCCAGCTCCTTCTGTCCCCAGGACCTCACCTCCCCATCCTTCCTTCCATTTGATCATCCATTCCTTGGTATGTGAGCATCTTCTGTGTCCTTCGAGACTCCATGCAGAGGTCACCTCCTACAGGAGGCCTTTCTTGATACACGCCACCTCTGCTGGCTCACTGTTCTGCCTTGTTGTCCCGAAGCATCTCCATATCGACTGCCCATCTTCCCTTGTTCTGTCTCTATGTCTGCTCTTACTTGACTGTGGACTCCTTGATCTCTTTCAGCAGCAAACAGTTGGAGCTCAATAGGTGTTTAGCAAACCCATAGAACAGACACAGATTCTTGAATCAGACTCTGATTTCTGAAACACGCTTCCCTGGATCGTTCTGACTGCTTCCCGGTTGTGCAGGTTGGAAATCAGATGTGGAAAGAGACTTTGGGCTGTGAGGTTCCAGGACAGCTCCCAGTTGCCAGGATGGCAGGGGCTCTCCAACACCTTTTGGTGGCCTTTTTTCCTCCCTCCCTTCCATCTCAGTGAGGCAGAGATGGGCTTCTTGAAATTCTGCCCTGGTTCGCAGTCATCACCTGAGCAGGTGATTATGCAAATCACTGAGTGATCTTCCCCAAGCAAATAGTCTGCTCAGAGGAGAAATCTGAACAGTAAACAGCCAACTGCTGTCTCTGCAAGGAAGATGCAGGCACCTTGAATGCAGGGCCCCTTTACTATGTGGCTCGGCCACATCCAGGTAGAAGCGGAAGGTGGAGTTTCCCATCATGCTCTCCCCATTCCCAGGACTCTGGCTGTGAATGAGCTCTCTGCTCGATTTTGGCCTCTGCTGCTGACTGACTCAGCATCTACAGGTCCAGGGGCCTGTCCTCTGTCCCCTGTTGTTGCTGCTGGTTCCTGCAAAATGCCAAGGCTCTGTCTTCTCCCATACAGCAGCATAACAGCATCTCCCAAAGCAATGACCCCGCCCTTTGCCAGTGTCTACACAGTCCCCTCCGGATGTCTCTTTAAAGATCCATTTTTCTCCCGGCACTTAGGGAGACTGAGACAGGAGAATTGCGAGTTCAAAGCCAGCCTCAGCAACGGCGAGGCGCTAAGCAACTCAGTGAGACCCTGTCTCTACAAAAAACACAAAATAGGGCTGGGGATGTGGCTCAGTGGTCGAGTACCCCTGAGTTCAATCTCCAGTACCAAAAAAGAAAAAAAGAAAAGATCCATTTTTCTTCCAGCTCTTGTCAGAGCTGTTCAGATCATTCTGTTCTTCTCTTTCCACTTTCTGAAGTCTCATTGTCCTTGTCCTTCCCATTTCCTTTCTCTTCCTGGGGTCCCCACCTTGATCTGGAAATCAGATGTGGAAAGAGACTTTGGGCTGTGAGGTTCCAGGACAGCTCCCAGCTGCCAGGATGGCAGGGGCTCTCCAACACCTTTTGGTGGCCTTTTTTCCTCCCTCCCTTCCAACTCAGTGAGGCAGAGATGGGCTTCTTGAAATTCTGCCCTGGTCTTTGGTCACCTCATACCTAGATGGTTGAACTGCAGGCTGACCTCGTCAGCTCCAGATCAGCAGGAAGTTTCAGCAAGGTTTCAGCTGAGCCGAGTCCTCCATGGGTCCAGTGGTCCAGGGTCAAATGCTCAGGTGTGCAACTCATTCACCTCTGGACGTGTGCATGTGTCAGAGGACTCTTCATTTCCAGTGATGAAAACTCAACTCAATGTGGTTCGAGGGAAAGGAAATGTATAGGTTCAAGGATTGGAACATTTAGGCTGGGCTAGATTTAGAAGCCAAAAAGTTCCTTTCCATCTCCTAGCTCCTGTCTCCTCTGGACTGGCTCCTCCCTCAGATTCTGCCTGGACTTGGCTGCCGGCTGCTGCAGTGAGCACTCCACTGCCTTCCCCTCTATAGCAGAGGGAGATGGATCTTCCCCAACAACTCCATTAAGACTCTGACTGGGAATTTATCAGATGCTCATTCCTGAAACATGACTGAGACCGGAAATGCAGTGTGCTAATGGATCAGGCTGCAGTGTCCTCAACCCAGACAGAGCTCATGGACCAAAGATAGAGGAGTGGAGGCTCCCCAAAGGAGACATCAGGTGCTGTCCCTGGAAGACTAAGGGATGGATACTAGAGATGCAGGGACTTCGGGCACCCACCACATGAATCCTCAAGAGACCTTCACTGCCAACAAGGACCCCATAGTGATTCCACATTGCCTGGACCCCAGGGACCTCTTGCTTCTCTTCCCCTAAGCCCTCGTGATTGAGGTGGCTTACTCAGGAATGCACCTGGGTCAAGGAAGATAGTATTAGCATCCAGATCAGGGCTGAATTCCAAGCTCTGGATGTGTAGAGATGGGAGATGTATGAGTGCGGATGTGGTGGAGGTTGTGTGACCCTTCCTTCCTGGAGGACTTTCCAGACCCCATCTTTTTCCCAGTACTTTCTAGGATTGGCAGAGAGGGGACAATAAATTCTCATTATTCTGATTATTAGAGCCAGGTAAGCAGTTACAACAGCAGCTGCCAGGTCCACGGCCAGGTGGCCACAGGCAGCTGTCCTCTGCCTCTCCCTGAAGCCTCCCTTCTTGCAGAGGTAGGCAACCACCCCCAGGTAGCCATAAGATGAGTGAGGTGTTCACCAAGGTGAGCAGCTCACCTGGCTGGAGAGGAGTCAATGCTGTGGAATTGTCAATCCTAGACAATCTTAAGTGCTTCTAACCACCAGAAGGCTGAGAATTGTGTCACAGTCCTAGTCTGGCCTTGTGATAGCTTTTCTGATGTCAATTCCCAAGATGCTACCCATCCCCTATCTGTTACCCGCACCCTCCAGATACCTGAAGTTCTTCAAGAGCTGCGTGCTGACACCGCCTCTCCCAGTGACTCTTACTTGGCTCATGGCCTGGGCCGTCCTTCCACATGAAGCCTCTCCCGTACTTACTATGCTTTGCTTCTACCTTGTTCATAGGTCCTAGCTTATTACAGTCTAACGACAGCCCCATGACTACAGGTCAGTTAGCGGCTAGGAGATGGGTACTGCGTCAATCATTTAACAGAGAGGACTGAACACAAGAAATCTTAACTAAGCATAAATTTGTCAGTCAGGTAACTGAGAGAGTAGAGAAGCATATTAAGATAGCCACAGAGGTGGCTACTGCAGGAAGCAGACGCACCCGCCACCCCTTGGACTGAGGCAAGGAAGGGAACAGTTGGAATTAGGAAAATGTAGGCGTTTGGAGGCGGGAGCCTGTGGGCTCTATTCTCAGCTCAGCTTGGCTTGGGTTGACGCATCTGAGGTCCGAGGATGACCCTGTGGGCTGGATCCGCACCAGCGAGAAGAGTGCCTGCCAGCCCTCCAGCCAGCCTGGGTCTTGAGAGGTTGCCTGCAGCTGGTTCTGCAGTGGTTGGAAACATCACACCCTGAGTTCTACTGCTTTGTTCGAGAGCAAGTACCTCTGTCAAGATGAAGCAGCATCACCGGGGCCAGGTTTACAGGAACAGAAGATCCCCGGAAGCAAGCGGGAAGAAGACCCTTTTCCTCCAGCCTCGCAGCCTTCCTCTAGCGCCCCCTGTTGGCAGAACCTAGCCCGGACGCATCAGGCAAAGCAAAAAACGGGCTTTGCAGCCCTTGGAAGACAAAGTAAGCACAGAGAAATGTAGGTTTGAGACCAGGACAATAACTTATAACAGACACATCGGGGATGCATCAGTTCTCATTGACCAGGCCCGTCCCCAGGTGCCTAGAATAAGGTTGGCTGGAAGGTGGTGTTGGAAAGACTCTGGATTCAGAGACAGCGGATAAGATCTACTGCTTAATTTCAGTGTGACTTTATGGTCAAGTCACCAATGTCTTGGGGTCGCCTTATCTGTAAAATAGGGAAAATAACCTCCCTCTCTGTGATATAAGGAATAAAGTCCGTGTAATGAAGTGTGCGGAACAGCTTCTCACCTTGTGCCCCGCCTCTCAAATGCAAGACTGTGAGTTATGGCATTCAACAAATACTTCGCCACAGAAGAAAAGGTGGGTCTGTTTCGGGTTTTGCATGTTTCCTTAAAGCACATATCCTCTTAGAGGCTTCAGGGTTCCACTTCTAAGCAAGAGAGGCTGGAACCAGGCTGCCTGTCAGGGAGACTTCCCCCGGGGATGTGAACATGGTAGGAAAGAAAGCAAGGTGTCTCTTCTCCAGACGGGGCTCAGTTGCATAAGTCGCCTCAAATAGACTCAGACAAAACACTCCGTGGTGGAGCAGGGGGTGGAGAAGTTGGAGGGAATCAGGCTGCCCTTGCCCTTGGGGAAGGACAGCTGGAGCTGGAGAAGCTCTTTCCCACGCCTAATTTTGAGGCACATTTTACAGCTCCATTGTCTTTGCGTGGGGGCTAGAGACAGTGCCTCTTCTCATCTTAATGATGTTTTGCTTTAATAGAGCCGTTTCTACTCCTTGGAGCTCCCTCACTGCATCAAGGTAAGCCTCCTGGGATGCCCCTGTGTGAGATCTGGAGCTTGCTTCCAGCTGGAGGCATACAGGCTGCCTAGAGGGTCCCCAGTCTCCAGGGTGGGACTGTGAGATTGGGCCACAGAAACCATGTACCTGTGGACTTCAGACACTCCACTGTATTCCAGACCTTCTATCCCTCCCCATCTCCGGGCCAGGTAACAGTCCTGTTTTCTTTTCATGGACCACCGCTACCTCCCACCTCCACAGAGGCAGGGTGGGCCATGGGGTCAGATAGAATGGGTTTAAATCTGTCTCATCTTTTTCTTGATTGTTGACTTTGGAAAATTCATGTAAACCTCCATCCCTATTTCTCCCAAAGAGGTAATGTATGTGACCAGGCTTCTCAGTGCCTCAAATATACCCAGTCCTAACTTTTGGGTTCCTTTCTCTAATTTGCTCTCACAATCCTGCCTAAATACTGCAAACAATATACCCCAAGCAATATACTCTAAACCCATCCCTGTGTCATACCGACTAAAGAATGTTCTGTGGCCCTCCATTGTCCCAGGAATAAAATTAAAACCCCAAAGCGTGGCCTTCAGTGCCCTTCATAGACTGACTCTTAGCCTATAGTTTCTATTTCTGCTCCTTCTTCTCAGTGTGTTCATGAACCCCAGTCTACATGGGCCACTTTGCAATTCCCAGAAATGGATGCCACAGCCCCTCATCCAGGTCACTGGTGTTTCCTGCATTCCAAAAGTTGGCTTCTCCCTTCTTCATTCCCACTCGCTGGCTCAGCACATGGCCACCTCCTTTGTGAAACTTCCCGGGCTCTCTCCAGCCTGAGATTTTTCTCATTCTTTCCTGAGCTTCCTTGGAATTGTTTTTAAGCAGTACTTATATATTGCATTGATTTGTATTTTACTATAGATATAGTAGGGCAAGCAGCCAAGTAGATAGGGTAGACCAAAATTTGAATCTTGAGTCTGTCACCTGCAAGCTGTGGCCTTAGACAAATTTGATTTGACTCCATCAGTACTTTATGGAGCAGTTGAAAGGATTACAGATATAAAAATGTGATCACAGTGTCTCTTTCATAATTATTATTATTGCATTGTATTAGGTACATATTAAACACTCTGTGAAAATCTACCAAAGTGAAGGACCTGATATAGGGTTCAAAGGCAATGACACTGGACTTACCAGTTTTACATTGATAATTTAAGAGTTGCATTTATTGTTTCAAATTATAAATTGTAAAAAAAATGGTTTTATATGTTCATGTGCATATATAGGAAAAAATGTCATCCACAATCTCAAAACTCAGAAACTATGAATGACATCTTCACTTACCACATTACCATACTTTCTTTCTTTTTCTTTTTCTTTTTTGTTATGTTGCCCAGGCTGGCCTCAAATTCACAATCCTCCTACCTCAGTATCCTAAGTAGCTGGGCTTCTTATCTTATCTTCTTTCAATTTAGGATGCATTTTATATAGGTGATCTCCTACACATTTGTAGTTTTGTTTCCAATATTGCACATCATAAATATAGCTTAGAAACATACTATTGAATTATGATAAAATAATGCATGAATCATCTTAAATAGAAAACACATTAAAGCATTTAATTAAAATCATTGCATCTACCTGTACTCTACTCTTAATATTTGGGCATTTTCCCCAACCTTTTATACTGGTATTTTTTTCATATTTCAGGTATCAGTATTACATTAAGAGTATTTTCCTATGTCATAGAACAATTCTCTGACATTTTTATGACTGCATGATATTCTATCCCATAAATGTGCTGTAATTTGTTTAACTCTATTCTTATTCCTACTTGATTAGTATATTTTTATTTTTTCCCTAATTTATGAAAGTATCTTTGTCTGGATTTCAGATTGTTTCCTTAGGATAGGGATTGTAATTTTTCAGTAGTAAAAAACCCAAAAAACCCAAATTATAATGGCTTCTAAGAGACTCTATTATCTCCAAGGGCCACAAGTGTGCCGATGAGGCTGTGTTGGGACTGATCAGTTCAGCAGCTCAATGATGTCATCTAGGAATCAAGTGCCCTCCAGCCTTTGGCTCCTGTTGCCTTCTTCTTTAATGTGATAAGCAACGTCAGAAGTGGCTTACATATATTACCTCCTTTCATCTTTACAGCATCCCAAAGAAGAGTGTCCTGTAGTATTTCCATTGTGCAGGTGGGTAAACTGAGGTTCAGTAGGATACCTTGCCTAAATCGTATAGATGGGATTCCCGTGGTTCCAGGCATCTCTTCTTCACTCCACCACCCAAAGGCAAAAAAAAAAAAAAAAAAAAGATTTAGCTCTTCCTTGAGTTTCTTCCCCACCTTTTGAATTTGTTTCCCCTTCTGTTACTGGAGATCAAACCAGGGCCTCATGCTTGCCGGGCAAATGCCCTACCACTGAGCCACATTCCCAGCCCCTACCTTTTTGATTTCATAAATATCAAACCTATATGAAATTTAGAAGAAGAGTACAATGAACACCTGTGTTCCCTTCACCAGGATCCACTGGCCTGTGTGTTTCCCCTTTCTCTTTCCTCATTGAAGACAATTGGAAAACATGATTCTTGTGTCTCTCTTCTCAAAACTTTTTACATTAAAATGTGATACAGTTGCACAAAGTACGTTTATCATATATGTGCAGTTTGATGGAATTCCACATATTGGTCATATTAGTGTCACCAAAGCTTCCCTCCCCTGAAAGAAAGCCAAGGTGATGCCAAGTACAATAGCAGTTCTTTTGGGGAGAAGCTGGAGAGGCTGGAGAAAGTGGCCACATCCTATAAAAGAGTCAGAATCATAATAATACTGTACAGGAAGCCATAGCTTCCAACTCAGTACAGACTCTGGAGTCAGGAAGGCTGCACTGGAACCTCAGTTCTACTTCTTATATTCCATGTAATATTTATCTCCACTGAGCCTCAGTTTCTTCATCTGTACAATGGAACTAATAACAGGACCCAGCTCCTAGAAGGTAGATGTGAAGATGGAAGCTATTACTGTAAGTAAATTGCCTATCGGAGTGCCTAAGTCAAAGTGTGCACTCAAAAACCTACTATTTTACTTTATTTTGTTTTATTTTCTTATTTCATTTCATTTCCAGTGCTGGGGCTAGAACCCAGGGCCTCATGCATGCCAGCCAAGCACTCTACCACTGAGCTACATTCCCAGCCCAAGAAACCTATTATCGCTGTTGTTACTGTGCTAGTCATCTTACTAGGTTGGTGTTGTCATTGTTCCTGCTTCATTATAGAGTAAACTCATGCCCGGAGAGGTCAAGGAACGTGTGGTATTTGACTAAGAAGCAACAGAGCCAGGATGCACAATCAGGTTTTTCTGCCTCTAAAGTTTTTACCTCCCCAGGAGCAGATCAGTCCTGGGTAAATGGGAGACTAAATCATACCTCGGGAGATCAATTTGTTAACTGACAGTTTTATAATAAGAGATGTAATTGTCAAGCTGCCAGAGAGCAGGTGCCAGCAGGTCAGCACTTTTTTCTTCCCAAGAATGAAGTGCTAGAGGCATCAGGGATGGCACTGGAGACTGGAGCCTCCTCGGGGCCACTCAGCAGCCCAGCCCTGCAGACACCTCGGGAAGCACTGGACCCAGATAAAGAGACCCGGGGGTCTCACCAGTACATTGCTCCTGATCTGTCAGGATGCCGCTCCCTCCTTCACTCTGGAATTCAGCCTCCAAAGCAGGGCGTGGGAGGAGCGTGGTTGGGCTGGCATCTGAGGACCCTGTCTGCGCCACTGCTGCTTGCCACTGGAGCTCCCAATGCCACCTTCCCTTCAGTATTCAGGAGGGGGATTCGTTGTTTGGTTTTTTATAACTCACTTCACTATTGCTTTATTACTTTTCAAGTGACAGGCAGCAGAATAGACTTTGTCTCGATATTGGTGGAGAGAACGTGGTCTGCATTTATAATGGAGTCTGTTTTCATTTTGGTTTTGTTTCGTTTTGTGCGTGAGGGAGGAGGCTTGGTCTGCCTGCAGGTCAGTTGCTGCTGGAGGAATGGCCGAAGTAGCCCAGTAGCCCCTGTTCAGCATCGAGAGTGGGGAGGTCCTACCTGGCAATCAACTCTAGTGGCACTTGGGACCAGAGGGGATTGAAGTTTCCAGACAAGCTGCTCAGCAAAGGTGCTTGGTTAGGCAAGATGGCCCTGAGGGTCTCCCTATTTGCACTCTGAGGCAGCAGCCTCTACCTGGGGTTTCAGCCTTTTAGAGCACCCTGCACTTGATGGCCTGGGGACCCTTCTCCAAGACCCAGGCTACTTGCAGGAGGCACAGACAGAGCTGGCTGGAGTCTAGATTCAGCCAAGCACCAAGGGACAGAGCCTGTGACTATCTACACCAGGGCCCAGAAGCAGGTGCTCTTTGATTTGGAGGCACATTCCTAGCCTTGTAGAGTCTCTGCTTCTTATTAGGAAATGTGGACAGTCATTTCTATCTTAAATAATAAAAATAACTAATCCCCATTGAGCTTTCCCTATGTGCCAGGCACTGGGCTGCTAAGGATCGAATCCTTCTTCCAAATCACACAGTCACCTACAGGCTTGCTACCAAACTCCATCCTTCATTTGCAGATGAGACTGAGGCTCCTGCCTACCTAGAACTTTTCACATATGTCAAGTCAGGCTGGCACCCAGACCTATGGCATCCAAGGGAGGACATGAGACATGTTTTGTGGAAATTGACCTTATGTATGTTTTTAAATGATCCTCATTAATCCTTTTGCTTCTTCAGAGTAAAATAAGAAATCATAGGCACAGGAAGGGTTATGTTATACCTTTAATGTTTTTTGAAAATGACATTTATAAATTAACAAAAACACAGGCATTGGTTGAGTGTGGCCTGGTGCCAGGCTCTGCAGATATAACTGGATGAGCCACAGTCTGACTCCAGACAAGCTCTGAGGCTCCAGCCGGGTGGAACTGGGACAGTAAACAGAGTGCACAGTAATGCCTGCACTGACTGGGGTCACAGAGCAGTGACCAGCCTATCATAGAGGGTACCGGGGAGACCCCCCCAGGAACATGACCCGGAAGCGACCATGTTTTCATAGCACATTCTCTCTGTGCCCATGACAGATTCTTATACAGCTGAAGAAAACTCACCCCACAGGTTGAAGGTGGTCAAACTTTGGTCCACTCCCTGTTTTGGCATGGCCCACCAGCTAGGAATAGTTTTGACATTTTTAAATAGTTGAAAAAGATCAGAAGAAGACTGATGTTTTGTGCCACATGAATATCCTATGGAAGTCAAATCTAAGTGTCCATTCATAAAGACCTTTTGGCAGGCAACCACACTAGGTCATTTACATCTGGTATGTGGCTGCTCTCGGGTCCCAGTGGCAGAGTGAAGAGTTGCAATCGAGACCTGTTGGTCCACAAGCCTTAAATCCCTGCTTTCTGTCCCTTCAGTTCCTTGCCATCCTCTTAGACCTCAGTGTGAGCCGAGATAGGATTTGCGTGTCTCCTCTGTTGCTTTGTCTAATTCTCCCCATCGCTGCTCGAAGCAGGCATTGACAATCCTTCTTTGCAGACGCCCCAGCTGGGGATCCAAGAGGCGGTTGCTGGCCCCAAGTCCATGGCTAGTAACCAGGGCGCCTGAGGCAGGTCTAGACTACAGGTTTTCTAAGCCAGGGCCAGCTCTCATGCTGTGACTCTGCCGCACAGATGGAGTGTTTGAGGCCAGGGCATCAGGTGGTCAGGGGCCAGGTGGCATTTAAGGTGTGATTCTGTGATCCCTGCAGGAGGTGGCCATCACAGGGCGGGAGCCTTCCATCTGGAGGATTAAGTGAACTTTAAGATCCCTTTCAACTCTCCGAGCCCACTGTTGTGTGATCTCTGGCCAGTTCCACAGATGCCAGGCCACACGCCATCTCCAAAGGCTCCCCGGACGACAGGCAGCTCTGCGAGGAGCCTGGCGCCAGCCAGCCTCACTGGAGCTCTGTAGTTTACAGCAGGGACTTGGTGTGGGATCTGATCCTCCAGGTGAGCTGCTTTTGTAGACTGAAGAAAAACAGCCTGGAGACAGCTGGGTGGAGTTCAGTTTAGAGGGTACTAGTCCACTCTGTTCTTCCTCCCATGCAGAAGTATCCACTACCACCCCGACAGAGCCCAGACTTCTGCACCCTGCCAGAACAGCCCAGGGGAAGTCAGATGGAGTCAGGTGGACCTGACTGGATTCCTGATTCTGCCACCAATAGGCTTCATGTCTGGGGCCAGGGACCTTAAGTCGTTCAGCCTCCACATTCTGTTCTGCAAAATGGAGATGATAATCATGCAGACCAAGTAGGGTTAAGAAGGTGAATGGGATAAATCATCTAAAATCCCTAGCATATCCAGTCAATATTAATGACAACCTTAATTCCTACTTAAAACAGTGGGAAATGGAAACCATTTAAGTGGCAAAAACATACAGCATGCAACTTAATGCCCTCTGGACAAATATTAGCCCTTCGATAGTCCCTTTGACTAGAAAATAAAATCATATGCAGTAATTTATCTCTGTGTTTACTGCCCTCCTAATATTATCAACATTCATCTTTTTTGAAGAATGGATGGACCAGTCATTCATCTTCATCCTCAGGGAATCCTGAGTCAAGAATGGAGATACAAATCTAGCATGCATCTTCACTCTTTGTGACTTTTGCATACCAATGTCCCTTTGCCTGAGCTATTCTCAATTTCCATTTCATGAACTCCTATTCATCTTTCAAAACCCAGCTCCAATAAAATCACATCTCTGAAGCCTTCCTTTAGAGCTTCAATTCCTCTTCCATATTCCCACAGCACCTTGGACATACGCTTTCTTAGAGCATTTCATCCTTTGCAATTCAGTTCACTGTCAATGTTGAAAACTTGGAGGCCTTAGTCAAGGCCCCACCCAGAGCGGTAATCAGAATAGAATACCAATGGAGCTGAGCCCCTTTCCTGGAGAAGCTGCCTGTACCTTCCCAGATGGGCAGCACTCCCCCTACTCACACTCAGGGGAGAGAGGCCCACTCTGAAGTGGCCAAGATAGGTCTCCCTAGGAGAGGGTGCTAATAGTTTTCCTTTGATTTTACTTTCTGTCTTGATTAAAAACATGTGATATTTACACTGCCGTGGGGCAGCTACAACTGTAAATTGCTTTGCAATCTACGTGTCCGATTTCACATCCTCTCTTATTTCATGTTCCGTCACATTTCTGAAACTTTGGTTCTCCTCTTCCACAGAGTAGAGATGGAACTGGATGCTTGAATCTCAGGGGTGCCTTGAAGGGCAAGTCACAGAGCCCCGTGTGTGGGTGGGGACAGCGTTCACCTGCAGCACTCAGGCCACACCCTCTGTGCTTTCTGGTTTCTGGCCTGCCCTCCACCACCCTCTCCCATGCATGTGCTGTGCCAGCTGCATTGATGTCCCTCCTCCCCTGACCCCACGTGGAACTGCCTGCTTCTGGTGTAGCTTGTCTTCCTTTTGACTCTAGGTTTAGAGTCCCTGGGTAGGACAGCCTTCTCCATCTGCCCTTGCCAACTGCTCCTCCAGGTGGGATGAGCCCTACAGACACTGAGTTCCCAGAGGACAGTCTCCATCTTGTTCGTAGGTCTGTGAACTCAGAGCATCGAGCACTGTGCCTGGCATAGGATGGATGCTCACTGATTGTTAAGTGAATAGATCAATAAATGAAGTGACTAATTACTGAGTGTTAACCAGGCTTATAATCAGAAAACATCTGATGGAAAACCAGGCTGAAGAGCTCCCACCTCCTCTTAGCATTCAAAGCAATGTTACCGTTCTGCTGTGCCAGAGAGCACAGTGAGCTTCTGACACCCGGTGACTGTCCTCCAGCCTAGGGCTTCTCTGTCCCATGGTGAGATGGCAAGGGAAGGGTTCTTAAAAACAGACAGATGGCAACACCAGCAGCCCCCTGACTACCTCTAAATGGGATCTTCCACATAATGACGCATGTCTGTGTGCAGGAGCTTGGGCTGGAGCAGCTCCCCGCGTTGTGACACTGAGACCAAGAGATCCAGAACAAGATTAGGTCCCTTCCTCCCACTTGCCACTTTGAAGGCACAGAGCACCTTAATCACAGTTAATGACTTATGTGCCCAATGACATGTCACATGCTGAGGTCTGATGGTCTCAACTTTCCTCCTTCCTTCTGGAGGATGCCTCCCAAGCAGGGTGGATAGGATTTCCCCAACAGAATCTAATTAGGTCTCTTTATGCTTTAATCTCCTTGTCTGGTCCACTTCGAGACTTGTGGCCAGTGGGGCACAAATCCCACTTCTTGGGGCCTGCCTGAGTATTTCCCGGCTCCGCTTGCTGCTCAGGCACAGGCTGCCTGGAAGAAACACATGGCTGGAAGGCATATCCGTGTGTTTTTCACAAGGAGCTGAAGCAGATCAGGGAATGTCTTGTTGCTGAACTTTTAGGGAAACCTGAGCAGACCTAGAGAAGCTATAGGTGTTCGTCTAGGTCCCTGTGGCTTCCCTACCCACAACAGTAGCCACAGGAAATTCCAGCTCAGACGGCATTCTCAATCTTAGTCTGACTGAGCTCTGAATCTGCTTGCCATGTCCCACTCAGCTGACTGGGACCTTCTGGTGAGCACCTCTGCTGCTCATTGTCTTGTCTCTCTTGCTCAACACATTTGGTCTGTACTACCAGTGCCCTGCCTCTGAAGCTGTCTTCTGCCAAAACAGTTATGCTTGCGTGGGGATCCTAGCTGCCCTGTTAACAGCCCTCCTGTTGCCCATGCCAGGGAGCCCACCAGTCCCAGAACCATCACAGTGGTGACCCCTCTTGCTTCTGTTGAGCTGGGAGGTTGTGACTATGTTACCAACTTCATGCACCTGGCGATTCTTTGACATAGACTCCATCCCCTTCACTTCTAGGTTGGGGAAAAAAGTTCTGGGAGGTTATGTGACCTCAGATCAAGACCTCACCATGGAAAGCATCCCCTTAGCTTTAAAGTGGAGAATCACCCTCTGTCTTCTAGAGTTGCTCCCGCTCAAGCAGCGGTGACCCATGGGGCCATACTTAGGCATCTGCCTGACCCTGAAGAGCTCTCTTCAGCCACCCTGCTCAGCACCGTGGACTAGTTCTTGGGGGAATCCAGATGTTCCGCTTCAGGACAGACTCAGGATGGAGTGAACCCATTTCATGGGGGTGGTGATCACCCCCAGATCGCCTCCATTGCTCTTCTCTGGAGGGATGGAACATGGCCAGGAGGGACAGAGGGAACAATGATAGTAAACTTGGGCCAGGGATGTCACTTTCCAGGGTGCAAGGATCTCACCACTGTTAGTTCATTCCACCTTCACCTTCATGCTTCCATTTGGCCCACAAAAAAAATTAAACAACAACAACAAAATGAGCTCAGGGGCTTAGCCCGGAGCCACATGCCTGGGTGAACTTTCTCCTGGCATCCTCTCCTTCCTCTGCCCCCTGAGTCCCCACTCTGGTTCAGTCCGCTTCTTGCTGACCAGGGCTCCTTTTCCTGCTTCCTCCAGCTTTGTCTGGTCCTGTCTGTGACATGGATACTTGGTGCTCTCCCAGTCACGGGGCTGTTCCTTGGGGCTCGTGAGATCTGGATATGAATGCAGTTTGTCCTGCTCTGATGGCTGCTGGTTGCTGTCACTGTGCTAAGCCTAAAGCAGGGGAGTCTAATCAGCTTTTCTCTCCCCATGAGCCCAAAACCCCCCAGGGCAACACCCTCAGGGTGAGGATAAACTAGATATTATCTTCTCTCCAGAGGTGCAAGAAAAATAAACAATCTTAAACCTGAGTGATGAGAATGGTTGAAAAATTGCCCCTGAACATTTAGGACTATCAGCAAATCCTTATATAGGTTTTCGGACTGAATTTATACCACCTGGAAATCTGAAGACCCTAAGACAAGAATTTTATTCAGAATACCTCTGTATTACCAGAAGCTAACACAAATTCCATGTAGGTCCACCTGCGTTCTCAAATGAAGCAGATTCCACAATAACATCGTAAGCAAATGAGCACCTTCCGGTTAAAAACAACTGAACTCCCAGGACATAAGAAGAAACAAGTGAATCAGAAGAAACACATGCAAGGACTGACTTCTCCAAGCCTCAGTTTCCTCATCTGTAAATTGCAGATAATAACGCCCACCCTTCCAACGTGGTATAGATTAAGTGACCAAGTGTATATACAGTGGTTAGCCCGGGGCCAGTGTGTAGGGTAGATGTGCCATGAGAGGAAATGGCTGTGATGATTTTTCCCATTTCTAATCTGTTCATTCAGTACATGCTGGCTTCTACCTCTCTTAGTGTCATTCGTGCACAGACAAAGGAACGGCAATATAGAGGAGAACACGGTAGGACATGTTGTCAGGAGGTTGAGGTTTTAATCCAAGTCTGTTAACCTTCGGCGATCTGAAGCCTCTCTCAACTGTGGTAGGGCTGTGGTAGCTCGCATTCTTAGCATGGGCCAGGATGTTTAGAGGGTGGAGTGGCGGGAAGACTGAAGCTTTCTGCACACTGCGGAGTCCTATGCAAATGCAGCCCGCTCATACTCTCTGGTGATGGCTTCCATCATCTCCCTCATGGTGTTTCTCTCCTGAATGACAGGGTGTGGAGACGTCAAAGGTGAAGCAGGGCCGCAACAGCGTATGGGAAAGTGGTGGTTTCTTTCTTCATTCTGTGGTTTCTACATCTCAATGCCACCCTCTTCCCTGCTACCCACAAGAGGCCCCGGGGGACAGCCTAGTACCTATTTCCTACATGAGATGAAGAAATAAGAGTGGTCTTGGATTCAGAAGTCCCAATCTGTCACTTTCTTACTGTGTGCCCTCTGGTCATTCCCCTTTCTGGGCCTCAGTTTTTACATGTGTAAAATGGGAATGATAATACCGACTTGAAAATAGTGGGAGATGAATAGGATGTTTGTTTCACAGGTGAGAGGGTTAGCATTTATACCTCAAAGATCTCTCACAAAGTTAGCACCCTTTGGTTTGGGGAGAAAGCAGTACTTCTGGAATGACAATGCCCAATTATTATTCGGGGCATTCCAGGTCTACACAAGCCAGGCTGAGGCCTTCTGTGGTACCCAGAGGTCAGCCCTGTGACCTGGAGCATGGTTTCTAGAACTGGGACAGCATTGGCATCTGTCATTCTGCTGATAAAGCAAAGCACAGCCCCTACATTCAGCACTGTCCAACTTGAATTATGTCTCAGCAATACACACCGACTTCCTCTTAAAAAATGTAAAGTCAGGAATTAAAAAAGCTTGACCCCTGGCTTCAGGGCTCCTAATCTATCTCTGCCACTTGTTTCCATAGTGATTGTCACTGAGAAATGACCTGTCATTCACTCATCTGTGGCCTTGTGTCCTGCATTCAATTTCTGACTCTCGTACACACTTGCATCACCTAATCAGAAAAAGGACAGACTCTGTAAAACAGAAAAAAAAAATGGAAGGCAGAAGACCTAAGTTCTGGCCCTGAAACTTCCACTGGCTGCTTTGGGAACTTGAGCAAGACCCTGTGCTTCTCTGGACCTCAGTTTCTTCATCTGTGGATTAAGACTTCCATCCTTAGATGGAAAGTCCTGAGATGTTCTGGGCTAGAGATTAGGTCTCTGCTCAGATCCAGGAAGGCTTGGTCCCCCATTCAGAGAGAGAAGGAGATGAACAGCTGTGCTGCTGCTTCTGGAACAACCTATCAAGCCAGGGCTGTGCAGTTACCCTCTGGGGCTTTCCACTTCTGGTTTGGTACTTGTCCTGCCTTTGCCCTTCCTCAGCTATTGGTGACCTCTCATCCATCTTTGAAGACTTGGCCCAGCTGTTGTCTCTTCATGCAGCTGCCTCAGAACCCCTGCCTTCCTGCCAGTCCAGTCCACAGGAGCACTCCGTGTATCTCCTCCTGGGTGCACCTGTACTCTGGCCGATGATACTCTGTGGGAATGCTGTGCTCAGGAAGTTCCCCAATGGCATCCTCATTCCCAGCCAGGGTCACCGTGTGGCCACAAGGACAGCAAACAGGCAGTCTTTCCCTTGTTCAAGGTGGGGGCTGCAGGTTCACAGCAGCACCTGCCTCATCCTGGCACAGGGGCCTCCTGGCCTCATGCTCTGGCCATTGGCCAAGCTCCCTCTCACCCCAGGTATAAACTGAAGCTGCTCTGTTGGGACTCCCTCCCTCTTCCTTTTCTTTCCTGCATGCCTCTTGTCCTCCCCTCTGAGCCAACAGATAAAAATGACCATTGTCCTGTGGGCTGGCTGCTTTCTGGCCGCCATTACTGCCCCTGTCCCTTGGCCCTTATGGAGAGCTCCCGATTGGGCCCCACCCCCCCTCATTCACTATGGCTGGATGTAGTTGCCTCTCTAAATCTGGCGGATCCCATTTGGGATGAGCTACCTGGGCTCCAGAGTGCTGCAAAAGATAGAGTGGGGTTCCTTTTAGGCATGGAGAGTCCATGGGGGTGTACCAGGCCACCTCCCTTGCAGTGTCTTTACCCTTTGGGGCTCTGCTCTGATCTGCTCCAACTGTGATGGGGTAGATCAATGGGCTGCTTTTCTTCTGAGAGTCAGGTAGGGGATGGATCTGGAAGAACGTGCTGCTGGTAAGGCCTCTGCTCGAGACTCCCTGGCAGGGGCTGCAGCTGTTCTGGCCACCGAGGGGTGAGATCCTGACACAGGAGAATTGACTGGGATTCCTGCAACTAGTTCTGAATGGGTGTCACTACTTGACACTCCTGCCCCTCTTTCTGCCCCCCGCCCCCCCCCGAGTGGTTTTGCTGCTGGCCATCAGGCTGAGCTGTTAGACTTAGAGTGGAACCCAAACCCTGCAGCTGGGCCTCAGTCCCTGAGAGGTCCCACTCTCCCCCATCTGCAGTCTCCTTGCCCAGGAGCCTCGTCTTCTTTCTGGGCTCTTCTCCCACTAGCTTGCAGTTTTCAAGGGAAAGGCCTCTGGTCCTTCTCACAGGCTTGGCAGTGACCCTTCCCCTACATCCATCATCCCTCAGATCTTAAGCCAAACACCAGGCTTCCCTTGACATTGCAAGACTATATCAGACCTCCATCATATGGCCTCAAAACCACCCTGTAATTTGCAATGACTTGTGTGCTGTGGTTACCTGGAAGCTAACTCTGTCCCCCACTGGCTCCAAGATCTGTGAAGGCAGAAGCTATGTTTTGGTTAGCTTTTTATCCCCAGTACTGCACCTGCTATAGTGCATTACTATGTTCAACTTCATGTTTTTAGGAAGGGAGGGAGAGGAGGAGGAGCAGGAGCAGGAACTGAGGGAAGGAGGGGGCTGCATCGCTCATCTCTGTGTCCTCCTTGTGGTTCATCTGTGCTCTGCCCTTGGCTGACTTTCTGTCCCATCCTGAGACCTGGACTCTGCTAGTGAGAAGGGGCACTTGACGATGAAGGGGTTCAGGGCGACCCTTCCACAAGCTGAAACAAAGGCACAGCCTGGGACCCCACAGTGTGCTACGGATCGGCACTGAGCTCATGGGGTGGGCATCCTGGAGCCTCACTGATGGACAAGCCTGGGTGCCGGCTTGTCAGTTAGGAGGCCCTGGAGTCCGGCATGCCAAGGTGCAGGGAGTGCTGTATGCTGGGCCCAGGATCGTCTCTCTCCAGGGAACGGTGGGGAGTAGAATGAGAGACAGCATCAGTAGAGAGGGTGGGCACTAGCCCTCCCTCTCCCTTTCATCCTTGCCAGTGCTGACATCATTCTTAGACCCTGGCACCCTGGCCTTCTTCAGTGTAAATGAGATCCCTGGCCTCCTCAGTGGTCCTGGCTCACGCGGAGGCCACCGTTACTGCCTGTCTATGATAGACTGAGTCCAGGTCAGAGGGCACCATTGCAGACCAGAACCCTGCCCCGCCATGGGCAGCAGTGGGTGGGCACCTCTTTAAACACAGCTCTCTGGTTCCAGCCATCCACCTGCCATCTCTTTAGCTCTGCTGAGACCTCCCGGGGGGTCTTACCAGCTCTGTGGGATTCACCCAACTGTAGGAATCCAGAGAAGCTGTTCTGCCTCCAGAATCCAGAAAGATTGTCACGCTGCAGTGTGCAATTTCTTGAATTCATTCATGCTCTGTTTGCTTTTGATGGAGGAGAGCCAGGGAATTAGAAGAGTCGGATCTAGTCACAGTCTTTCTCAGCTGACATGCTATGTGACCTTAAATAGCTTCTTCACTTCTCTGGACTGTAGCTCTCTCATCTAATAAACAAGAGAGTGAATTAAGACGACACTACCACTCTTAGAAACTGACATATTGCTTCTTGTCTCATTTAATTAGCAATGGGCTGTGCAGCCCTGAGAATGTCACTTGACTTCTCTGATTGCTTTGCTCTACTGCACAGAGATATTGGGAGAATTGATGAGAAAATCATGATATGATTCTATATTGATTATGAAGTACATGTTAAACTGGAGTTCTTAAATTCTTTAAGGAAGCCTCTAGTTCTACCGTTCTATAATAGTGGTTTTAGAGGACATAAAAAAAAAAAAAAAAAAAAAAAAAACCATGTCTCATCCTATATTTGACCAGGGAGAAGGATTGAAGACCCCCAAAAAAGCTGGCAGGAATGACGGAGAGTAACTGATACAGCAGGAACTACCTGTGAGATTGGAATGGCCTCAGGTGATGCCCACCTGGGTAATAACAAGTGCATCTCTGTTCTGGAAAGTCATTGACCCTAGCTGGTGGGGATGGAATAGGGGTCAGAGCATGGGCACAGGGACTTAGGCATGGGCCTGTCTGGGTTCAAATCCCACCTGTACTCTGTGCTACTTGGTGGTGGGAAAACACCTCTTCATTCCCAAGGCTGCCATTGCTCCATCGGCAAAACAGAGTTCATAGGCAGGGGGAGGAATTTAAGTTGGAGGGGGAGTGATGAGGCTGGCTGGAGGTGACATAAGGCAAGTTTATCATGGCAGGAAGGACATGGAGTGCTTTACCCACCTGTTATTAGTGAGAGTGTGGGGAGAAAGGTGCTCTTCTCAGAAGCGGGGGAGCTGGTAGGAGTGGGGTAGGGCTCGGGTCTTCGCCAGCTAAGTGGACTGTCACCAGGGTCTAGCAGTGGTGGATACAGCCTTGGGGCACTGGGGAAGGGAGCAGGAGCCTTGGGGTGCAGCCCCAGGTGTTTGGGGACACAGGACTCATACTTCTTTTTTTTTTTTTGGTACTGGGGATTGAACTCAGGGGCACTCGACCACTGAGCCACACCCCCAGCCCTATTTTGTGTTTTATGTAGAGACAGGGTCTCACTGAGTTGCTTAGCACCTCGCCATTGCTGAGGCTGGCTTTGAACTCGCGATTCTCCTGTCTCAGCCTCCCTGAGTGCTGGGATTACAGGCTTGAGCCACCGCGCCCGGCAGGACTCATACTTCTATGCCTCAGCTTCCTGAATCACCAAGAAAGCCGTTTTCTCCCTTTTAGGGCAACCTTCCAAACTCCCACACCTTGGCTGTAGCACAAGAAGAAAAATATTTATAGGATTCAGCATGGGAAGCCCCAGGCAGATATTTAAAGTTCAGGTAGCTCAGGAAAACCCTTCTGCCCTGGGGGTCTATTCAAAGTAGGCCAGAAAAGGAGAAAATAAACGTAAAGGCTCTCACTGATCTTTCCCCTGAGATTTAGGCCGAGCCTGAGGCCCTGTTCCCTAGGAAACACTTTTCTTGCTGATCCATGACTGGCACACACCCCAAATCATCAGTAAGGTAGTGGTGTGATAGCCCAAAAAGGGACAGATACTTTCCAGCTCCAAAAGTTAGCATCTACTTGGTGCCAAAAGTCTCCTTCTGGTAGTCTCTACTAAGGCTGGTGGGGTGGGATTCTAAAAGCAGGTTTTCCTAAAAGGCCTGATGAACTAAATATCTGTGGTAACTTTGAAGGGCAGGTTTGGAAACTTTATGAATGCCCGGCCGTGTGGCCTTTACTCCAACTTGGGGAGATCTGTTATAACATGAAGTGGGGAAAGGCAGGAAGCAGCCTTGCATATGGAGCATGACCTCAGCTGCTTAAAAAGCTGTCTGCAAAGAAAGAGCTAGGCAAGCCAATGCCCTGAAAATAGAATCAGAGGTAGTTTATTTTTCTTCTTCCTAATGTGTCCCAAAATCTCTGTAATGAGTATATGTTGTTTTTTTTTTTTTTGTTTTTTTTTGTTTTTTTTTTTTTGGTACCGGGGATTGAACTCAGGGGCACTCGACCACTGAGCCACATCCCCAGCCCTATTTTGTGTTTTATGTAGAGACAGGGTCTCACTGAGTTGCTTAGCGCCTCGCCGTTGCTGAGGCTGGCTTTGAACTCGCGATTCTCCTGTCTCAGCCTCCCTGAGTGCTGGGATTACAGGCTTGAGCCACC
>PVHX01009232.1:42292-77851 GCA_004024805.1 Geosciurus inauris | reverse complement strand
TGCTAAGTGAAGTAAGCCAATCCCAAAAAACCAAATGCTGAATGGTCTCTCTGATTAGTGGATGCTGATGAATAAGGGAGGTGGGAATGGGAAACATAAGAGAAATAGAGGAACACTGGACGCGGCATGGGGGAGGCAGGGGGCAAGAAAGGGGAATGGGTATAGTAAAGATGGTTGATTGAGATCGTCATCACTACCCTTGGTGCATGTATGAAAACACAATTGGTGTAACTTTATCTGGTTTGCAACCAGAGAAATGGAAAAACTGAGTTCTATATATGTGCTATGACTTGAAATGCAATTAAATAAACTAATAAAAAAAAAAGACAAGCAAAAAAAAAAAACTTTTTTCCTGCCACAGATTAGTTTTGTCTGTTCTAGAACCTCATATAAATGCAATCACAGCATGAACTCTTGTGTAAGGTTTCTTTTATTCAGTGTAAGTATTGTGAGTTTCATCCCTAGTATTGAGTGTACTGGTAATTTATTACTTTTTGAGGCTCAGAGAAATTGCTTTGAGTGAATGTGTCACAGATTGCTTAGCCAGTTTTAGCAAGTCCCACAACCTGGGTCACCTGGGCTATTTCCAGTTTGGCACTATTATGAATAAAGCTGCTGTACACATTCTTGTACAAGAATTTTATGAGCATATGGTTTCAGTTCTCTTGGGAAAATACACAGAAGCAGAAATGCTGGGTCATAGGGTAGGTTATACTTAGTTTATAAGGAAATTACCAGGTCTTTGCCCAAAGTGATTGAAGTCAATATGTAGTTTTAAGTTTATTAATTTTTTATTCTATTGTATAAGATGCATCCCTTAATAGTCACCATCAGCCAGTCAATGCTAGCTGTGTTCTAATAACTTTTAGTCACCTTGCCTGGAAAAGAAGCCTCTGGTTCTGTGGGAAGTGAAGTATAGACACAACCCCTTTCATAAGAGATGGAAAGCTTTTGGTCTTATAGTTCACTGTTCAGGTGATCCAGCAGGTCTCTCCCGGTCATTTTCACGCGATCCTGCTGCTATATCTCACCTTCTTTGTATTGGTCTGAATGGCTTTTACAGCCCCTTTCTGTTCAAAGACACCTGTCCTAAAGGATTTAAGGAAAACTTTTTAGTTATTAAGAGAGCAGACATTCAGCTCTGCACATCACGATGTTCTCTTGAATCCTGGCAAGCCAGGAACACTTTTATTTTTCAGGGCTAAAGCCTAAAGAAAGTTAAATATAGTCTGAATCTTTAGTCTCCCTGGCTGTCATTCTCCCCACCTACTAGAGCACACAGCAGAAGGTGGTGTCAGGCAGTCAAGATACAGGAAGTTGATTTCTCTCTCAGTAAGGCTGTTAACAGGCTATGAGAGAGCTGCCTTGTCGGGTTTATTCAGTGAGTCAAAGGAGCTTTGTGGGTTTAGATGCTTGGAATGTCTCTGGAGCACAGACCACAGGAAGATCAGACACTCCAGAGGATATGGCCACCGAAGTATTTTCCAAGGTTACCTACAACCTGCTGTGACTGATTTTGCTGTAGGCAAACACCATCTTACGAAAGTGAATTTGTTCAAACTAGGCTCAGAAAATGTTCAAAATACTAGTGGTTTAAATAAGGCAGAAGTTTATTTCTCTCTCACATGGGAGTCCAGAGGCCAGTAGCCCAGAAGTGCCGTGCTAGCTCCATGAAGGCATTCTGTATTAGTCAGTTTTCCTTTACTGTAACAAAATGCCTGAGATAACTAACTTAAGAAGGGGTTCATAGTTTTAGAGATTCAGTCCATGGTTGTTTGGACACATTTTTTTTTAACTTTTAATTTATTTATTCAAATTAGGTATACATGTCAGCAGAATGCATTTTGATTCATTGTACACAAATGGAACACCACTTTTCATTTCTCTGGTTGTATACAATGTAGAGTTACACCATATGTGCAGTCATACATGTACCTAGGGTATTTTTGTCCATTTCATTCCACTGGACCCATTCTTTTTGGTCTTATGGCAAGGCAGCACATTATGGCGGGGAGCATGTGACAGAGGAAGCTGCTTCCCTCACAGTGGCTAGGAACAAAGAGAAAGAGACAGGAAGGTTCCAAAGTTCCAATATCTCCTTCAAGGGCATGCTCCAGCGACAGACTTCCTCCCACTTGATCCCACTTCCTAAAGGTTCCACCACCTCCCAGTAGCACAACAGGCTGGTAACCAAGCTACTGGGGAACACTTGGATCTGCCGGGGAACACTTACACAAACACTTTCACAAACCATAGCCCGTTCCAAGACTCAGACTAAGAGGCCAAAGAAGGAAAAGAAAGCTCTTCTCTCCCAAAACTCCAGGGTACAGGATTCAGCTTACTTTCCCTTTGGAAGATTTTTGTTGTTTGTTTTGTTTTGTTTTGTGTTAAAATCCCAGGTGAGATGTTAAACACAAGATAGAACAGACAAAAAAAAAAATGTATCTTTTCCCTATAATATACACAAAATGATAGTATTTAGGATATGTTGAGTTTAACAAAATGTTTTCAAAACTAATTTCACCTGTGTTTCCTTTTACTTTTTCTGTCATGTATAACTAATCAGAACAAATTAAAAAATAAAAAATGTAATTACTACAAAATTTAAAATTATACATGTGACTCACCTTATGTTTCGGTTAACAATATTGCTCTAGGATAACTAGGCACAGGGCTCTCTGAAAGAAGCCAGCTTTGGAAAGTGGGGCAGACATGGGAAACTTAACAAGAGAAGAAAGAAACAAAACAATTTCAGAAAAGAAGGAAAGGAGGGGCAGAGGGACAGAGGGAGGCAGAAGCTAAGGATTAAGTGGTGGAAGAATTTTAGACTGCGATGCCGATTCCCTTAGGGTAAGTGGAGGAAGGAAGCCTCTGAGGTCGACCTGAGGATGGAGGACAGGAGCTAAAACATGGCTGCCCTGAATGAACCAAAAGGAAAGATGTGTTCTTGACTTTTCATAAAAGGCTGACCTCTGAGGATGGCACAGAGAAAATCTGAAATCCAACATTCTAGAATACCTTTAGGAGTTGTCTCAATATCTCTGCACCTTTGAATTATCTATGATTCCCTCTTTCTTTACCTAGACACTTGCATTGGGGAGAACAGGGAGCTGTCTGCAGTAATGCTGGCACCTGTGCCAATCTATTTGCTGGAGGCTAGGACCACTGCAGTGGTCATAGGGTCCTTGGGGATTGTCAATCACAAGTCTGGCCCCATAGGAAAAAAACGGCCACAGAAAAGAAGGCAAAGAAACACTCTTCATCTTCTTAGAGCTCCAGGGGGTTGGGAGGAGAACCCAGACTATGCTCTCTTTTTAACAACATTTTTATGCTAAGTCAGCTGCTAATCATGGGTAGTGTTGGAAATGAATATAGGAAAGTTGATAATTATCTAATGAATTTAAATTACCCTAGATCTCCTTTGGGAACAAATTGATCTTGGTTAGTTTTCTACATTGATCCAAAAACAAAACAGAAAGAGGGGCTTGGCTTTCATGTTGAACATTGACACATAGCCAGAGCTATCCCAAAGCCTCAGTTCCTTTACAATAATTTTCACCTCCCATAACTCTTATGGTCATAAGGACAAGTGGAGTTCACCAAACTGTTAAGCACATCATGGCATCAGAGGAAGGCAAGGCTTAAAGACCAAATGTTTTTATATTAGTAAAAACGATGACGATGATGATGATAACTTCTATTATTAAAATTGCTTTAAAGGCAATCCAACTTTTCTAATGACAAGTCTTTCATTTGCAATTCAATTATTTTTTAAAGTGCTATAAATATGCTTTTCCAGATCTGAATTTTCTGACAACAATGTTCAAATTAGATCCATCAGAATCTAGCACTACACAATTCAACTGTGTTTGGTGCAGCCATATTTAAATAGCCATGATGCTTTCTCTAACTCATAGTAGAAAATAAACAGGAGTTGTAGGCTTCCAACCGCCAGCCATCTACTAATGAGTCTTGTTGACACTTAGACGTTTAGACCAAGTTACAAGATATAAATATTGCCAGGCATGGTGGCTCACACCTATAATCACAGCAGCTCGAGAGGCTGAGACAGGAGGATCACAAGTCCAAAGCCAGCCTCAGCAACATTGAAGCACTAAGCAACTCAGTGAGACTCTGTCTCTAAATAAAATACAAAATAGGACTGGAGATGTGGATCAGTGGCCGAGTGTACCTGAGTTCAATCCCTAGTGCCACAAAAAAAAACCAGATATAAATATAAGTAGAAGAAATACAATGGACTGGCAAGGGTTAGAGACTCAAGCCTGGGGAACTCAGGTGGCTACAGATCATGAGTAAACACAGCAACCATATGGAAGTCTCCTATCGAGGAAATTGCCAGAAGAGAAGACACTTCAGGATCCTCCGAACCTAGAGTTTAGGCGTGGAAAGTCTATAATTATAGTTTCTTATTTCTTTGCCCCTTAAAGTGCGAATATACTGTGTCATGACTCAAAGGGGCTAATCTTTTTACAGGAGGCTCTTGAGAGAAAGCCTGGAGGCAACTGCCTTTGAACAACTGCTTCTTTGGCATGTTTTGTTAGTGGAGGAGAATGAATGCTACTATTATTTAATACTGAATTTTTCTTTTCTTTTCTTTTTTTTTGCCTAAGGTTTAGATCTTTTCATATTATGATTGTTGTTCACTAGTGAAGCTGAAGCTACTTTTTCTCCTAACTGAAACCAGCCAAGTGCTGACATTAATTCTCTTTTCTGACTTCGGAAATTCCTGCAGCCTACAAAAGCCCATTGAAGAACTGTTTCAAGTCAGAAGTTCTAGAACAGGATGAGAACTTAAAGATCTCCATCCAGTTCTGGCTGGTCATATGTGAGGAATCTGACCCTCAGAGAAAAAGTCTGAAGCCCAGAGCTAAGGAATGGCGGAATTAGGCTGACTCCATATCCTTCTAACTCTCTTTAGGAACAGAAGTATCACACTTTTTTTGTGGGGGTGGGGGAGTACCAGGGATTAAACCCAGGGGAACTCGACTACTGAGCCACATCCCCAGCCTCTTTTGTATTTTATTTAGAGGTAGGGCCTCATTGTGTTGCTTAACGCCTCGCTGTTGCTGAGGCTGGCTTTGAATTTGCAATTCTCCTGTCTCAGTTTCCCAAACTGCTGGGATTACAGGCATGCACCACCGCGCCGGGCAGATGTATCACTCTTTAAAACTCAGACAAGCACATATACCCTGGAAATAATAACTAAAATATCTCATTGCCTTAATTAAATCCATTTTTTTAAAAATATGAAGCAATAGTTTTGGTTACAACCAAACCTGCCACACAAACATACATATCCTGCCCCTTCCCTATCCCCAGTTCCTCCATCACCACCTAGAGCTCACTGCCAAGCAGGGGGGAAAAGAGAGAGATTTTTTGTCATGATTCTGAGTTCAGAGGTGGGGGAACTTAGAATTTTAGACAAAGCACAAAACTGGAACCTTTTCCTCTTTATTCCTCACCCAGTGTTTTTTGTGAAACTTTTAATGGTTTCTTTCACTAGGAAAGAACAACAACAATAATAAAATCATTCCACTTTACATCACAGGTGCCTTGATTTGATTTCCAGCAGACAAGGTTAAATTCCCTAGGTCACTTTGTGTACAATTTCTCTGACTCTGTGACCCCAGGGTCTCCTGCATGCTAGCATAGCAGAGCTCCATCCCCAGCCCCCAAGCTTTCCCTTAGTGAAAGAAGTTCCTGCTCTTTGAGGTATAAGGAGAAAGGAAGGGTAAGTCATTTAAGGGACACTACAAGTATACCATCCCTTTTTTTTTTTCAGTGTTAGGAGTAGGGTTGCCAGATAAAATAAAGGCCATGCTATAAAATTTGAATTGATTACACAACTGGGAAATATTTAGACAAAACATTTATTCATTGTTTATCTGAAATTCAAATTCTGCTGGGTGACCTGCATTTCTGCTTGCTCACTCCGGCAGCCCCTGTTGGGAGGTGCCCAGCTGAGCTCCCCTCCCTGGAGCAAATCTTACTGGCTGGTCAAAGACATTCGTTTGCCAGGCTTTGTTTGAAGTTATTTGAATTTGATGACTCTCTCATTTTCTCCTTTGTGCAGGAATCTACTTACCAAGGCGGCTAGAGAAAGTGGTAATTAGATGCTGCTTTCTAGAAAACTATGAAATAAGCATCCTGATCACGTTTTCTCCACTTTTCTTCAGTCTGGAGAGAGGGAAACCTTAGGGTGAAGTCACTTCACCGCCTTACTTTGAAATTTCCGTTTCAAATATTTTTTATTGGTCTATTAGTCCTTAGAATAGTTTTTAGCTAAAAGTCCAATTGTTTAGCCATTTTTATTTTAATTTTATTTATTTATTTATTTATTTATTTATTTATTTATTTTGATACCGGGGATTGAACTCAGGGGCACTCGACCACTGAGCCACATCCCCAGCCCTATTTTGTGTTTTATGTAGAGACAGGGTCTCACTGAGTTGCTTAGCGCCTCGCCGTTGCTGAGGCTGGCTTTGAACTCGCGATTCTCCTGTCTCAGCCTCCCTAAGTGCTGGGATTACAGGTTTGAGCCACCGCGCCCGGCTTGTTTAGCCATTTTTAACATCACACCTCCCCAAGGAAACCCTTAGACAACAGGATGTTTAGCCATTTTTAACATCCTGTTGTCTAAGGGTTTCCTTGGGGAGGTGTGAGTAGAGGAGGGGCAGTGTACTGGCCATCAGGATTCAGGACATTGAGCAGGACACCGCTCCTATTCCCTGTGTATCTGGTGGTATTCCCAGCACTGGGGCCCCAGAGAGGCAGGTAGGCAGTAATCAGCCCATCACCCCCAGCAAGTGAGTTCTCTGCACCTACTACCTATGTGTCTAAATACAGTGACTTAACTGTCTCATTCTCTACATCTACAAAATGAATGTAAGGATGTTGCTACTATGAAAATTACACAAGTTAATAAAGGCAAAGCCCTTAGAACAGTACTCAGTAAGTCTGTTATACAAATCAGTAGATCACACCTTCCATTCTGGGTACATTTCCTCTTCTCTCTCAACCACAGCGAACCCCATCTACCAAGTGGCTACAATTAATCCACTTGGCACTCAGGATTTCTAAAGGAAAAATTGTTCACCCTTAAGCAAATGCAAATTCTGAGATAATGGGACCATTCTTTTTAGGAAATTATAAATTGTTATAAATATGAATACAAAATAATATAATTATAAATATAATATGTTATAAAGTTATAATATAATATAAATATAAATTAATCAGGATGCATCCTTAAAAAAAAAATCTGGCAGGACACAGTGGTGCATGCCTGTAATACCAGTGACTCAGGAGGCTGAGGCAGGAGGATGGCAAGTTTGAAGTCAGCCTGGGAAACTTCATGAGGCCCTGTCTAAAAAGAAAGAAAGAAAGAAAAAAGAAAAAGAGAAGAAAGAAAGAAAAATAAAGGGACTAGAGATGTAGCTCAGTGGTAAAGCTTTCATCAGTTCAAACACCAGTACTGATTAAAAAAAAAAAATCTGAAGATTTTTCCATAAATCACAAAGGATATAAGAGAGGGAAAAGTACTATTTTGAGTGTGAACACCTTTTTGGGTAATGGAGGGAAACAAGCAATTCAGGAGGAGAGACTGAGCTACCCACATGGCTGCCCCTTTCTTTTTTACCTCCATGATATTGTCACCATGCAACTGGGAACAATTTAATCCGAGAATTGAACGAACAGCACTAAGATAAAAGACTGTTCTGCTGTTATGTTCCAACAGGTGTGCCTAACTAGGAGGAGAAAACTTCCTGCAGGAAATTTTATCAGGATTCATGAAATGCAGGTAATGGCAAAAATTGGCAAAGATACTGAAGCACTCAATTAGGGAAGGAGCTTTGTACTAATATTTGGTACAAATGCTTGCTTTAAACAGTAGGGCTGGGCTGGGGCTGTAGCTCAGTGGTGGAGCGCTTGCCTAGCATGTGTGAGGCACTGGGTTCGATCCTCAGCACCACATATAAATAATAAATGAATAAAATAAAGATCCATCAACAACTAAAAAAAAAATAGGGATCATCATTTATCAGGCTCTTAGAACAGTGGTGGGTGTTCAGCTGGAATGGAGTTTGAGCATGGATTTAAAAAGCTCTAGGATTTAAGAGTAACTAACTTGGTCTATTCCAAGTCCCACACTGCCATTACATTTTAGCAAAACCAAATTGGAAGCTGGCACAGGAGGCTCATTCTGGATCAGTGTGTTGCATGTCTGTATTAACTAGGTGGTCAGCTGTGCTTCATGCTTGTTCCTCGGCATTCATTCCTGAGTCCTGTTGGTGCTCTATCAATTCTGGCTTAAAGTACCCTCCAGATATATGCACACAATGGAATATTACTCAGCATTAAAAGAGAATAAAATTATGACATTTGCAAGTAAATGGATGGAGTTGGAGAACATCATGCTAAGTGAAGTAAGCCAATCCCAAAAAATCAAAGGCTGAATGTTCTCTCTGATAAGTGGATGCTGATCCATAATGGGGGCACAGAGCATGGGAAGAATAGAGGAACTTTGATTGGACAAAGGGGAGGGATGAAAGGGAGGGGGCATGGGAGCAGGAAGATGGTGGAATGAGATGTACATCATTTCCCTAGGTACATGTACGACTGCACATATGGTGCATATCTACATCGTGTACAACCAGAGAAATGAAAAGTTGTGCTCCATTTGTGTACAATGAATCAAAATGCATTCTGCTGTCATATATACCTAATTAGAACAAATACATTTTACTAATGGGGAAAAAAAAGTGCCCTCCAGATATTGGATGTAGATAACTCTCAGGATCAGAGGGCTCCTTCTAGCCATAAAAGTCAGGAGGCTAGTTTCAAGAGTTGGAGGTGTGTTACATTCTGCTAAGACAGCCAGGTGTTTGTCTTTCCATGTGCAACACATGAGGTGTTTGGTAGAAGGGCTTAGAAGCAAGGCTTCAGCAGGCTGGGACAAGTGCATGAGCATGTCAGATGTCACAAGGTTGGGAATCCTGGAAAAGGGATCGCTGTATTCAAATGTTACTGTGAAACCATAAAAAAAGAGTTGACCTGCTGGAATGTAAAGCCTCGTTCTTCCATCCTGAGTAACACTGGTGGATTATTTTAAGGCTTCAGAGTCAGTTATGATACCACCTATCCTAATATCCTAAGGAACAACGACCCTGCACACATTGGGAAACTGTAAAGCCCTATCCAATACAAAGCATTATTAAATAGGCACAGACTTATGTGAGTATATTGCTTAGGTTTGGTTTCCCCTGGCAGTTATTTTTATTACATTGTCTCCAATGTCAAGGTTCCATGTTCCACTGCCTGGTATTCATGCTTGTTATGTGTGATTTAGCTGAAAGTGATTCTGTTATTGATAAATATCACCAAAGGAAAAGTAATATAAGTAAAAATTTTTAATCAAAAAGAAAACATAAAATTTAAATAGAAAAATTAGAAATTGTCTGCAAGAATAATGGAACAAACCAACACCAGAAAAAGTTCTGCATCTTGGTGATCACATTTATTGGAAGGATTGGAGGAAAATTAAAATGTCATATATTTAAGAAGTCATGTTATTTGCAGTCAACTTATTCCTATGGTGGAGGAATACTCTGGTAATTTCTTTTTCTTTCTTTTTTACTGGTGATGAAAATTGAACCTCAAGTCCTCACACATGCAAGGCAAGTGCTTGAGGACTGAGCTATACTCCCAGACTTCTTGGACAATTTCTTAATATCAAAATGTATACAAGTTTCTCTCTCTCCTTTTTTTTTTTTTTTTTTTTTTTTGGTACCAGGGATTGAACTCAAGGGTACTTGACCACTGAGCCATATCCCCAGCCCTATTTTGTGTTTTATGTAGAAACAGGGTCTCACTGAGGTGCTTAGTGCCTCACCCTTGCTGAGGCTGGCTTTGAACTTGTGATTCTCCTGTCTCAGCTTCCCAAAGTGCTGGGATTACAGGCATGCACCACTGCACCCCAAGTTTCCCTTTTGAATATTATATACTTATAGAGGCAATTGTACAATGTCTTCTATTTTCTCTCAGGATAAATTCTTTGTTTCAGCCAGCTGTCAATGGAGGTACAATTGGTACATTTCCCTAGATGAAAAGAATTGGAATATTATTTCATTGATTTATATATCTCTTCCTGTGTTTCTTCATCACTTTCTATGGTAGTCAGTTTCTCCTATATCTTTCAATACTATATTTAAATGTCAATCATATAAACCTTTATCCATGCTAATGAAGAGAGAAAAAACTCAAATTACTAAAATTTGTGATGAAAAAGGAAATATCACAATGGACTCTACTGAAATACAGATGATAATCAGAAACTATTTTGAAAATTTATATTCCAATAAAATAGAAAACCTTAAAGACATCAACAAATTTCTAGAGACCAATTGAATGAGGAAGACATAGAAAATTTAAACAGATCATTTTCAAGCACTGAAATTGAAGATGCCATCAAAAGCCTACTAACAAAGAAAAGCACAGGACCAGATGGATTCTCAGCAGAGTTCTACCAGACCTTCAAAGAAGAACTAATACCAATCCTCCTCAAATTATTCCATGAAATAGAAAAGGAGGGAACCCGTCCAAACTCATTCTATGAAGTTAGTATTACACTGCTACCAAAACCAGACAAACACATCGAGGAAGGAAAACTTAAGACCAATATCCCTGATGAACATACATGTAAAAATTCTTAATAAAATCCTGGCAAATCATGTACAAAGACATATGAAAAAGATAGTGCATTATGATCAAGTGGGATTCATCCCAGGAATGCAAGGTTGGTTCCACATATAGAGTTCAATAAATGTAATTCATCACATCAATAGACTTAAAGACAAGAATCACATATATATCTAAATAGATGCAGAAAAAGCATTTGATAAAATACAGCATCCACTCATGTTCAAAATACTAGAGAAACTAGGGATAATAAGAACGTACCTCAACATTGTAAAAACTATATATGCTAAACCCAAGGCCAACATCATTCTAAATGGAAAAAAATAAATAAAAGCATTTCCTCTAAAAACTGGAACAAAACAAGGATGCCCTCTTTCACCGCTTCTATTCAACCTAGTCCTTGAAACTCTAGCCAGAGCACTTAGGCAAAAGAAAGAAATTAAAGGGATAGCAATAGGAAAAGAAGAGCTCAAACTATCCCTATTTGATGACAACATAATTCTATAATTGGAAGCCCCAGAAAACTTCTAGAACTCATAAACAAATTCAGCAAAGTAGCAAGATATAAAATTAACTCACATAAATCAATCCCCAGCACCAGAAATAAATAAATAAATAAATAAAAATGTTGAGCATATGCATGTAATCTGTCTTGAAGTTCTTGATCATTTCTCATTTCCATGTAAGTTTTCTCTTCTAGGCCGAGTCTAATAAGATCCACAGTCTCCTATATGGCATTGGTAGTTTATCATTGGTCCACATCATCCACCACATTTCAAACGTAAGCAAATTTTGTGAAACAAATGCCAAGACTAGTATGTCTGTAAAACATTCTTACCTATTTGGGTAAGCCAAGAGAGGTTTACACAGGTTTAACAAAGGATTTCACAAAATGTCTAAAGTCAGTAGCTGCATCTTAGTATGGTTTGAATATCTCCGCCAAGCTTATGTTGAAATTTAATTTCTATTGTGAGGTATTAAAAGGTGGGGCCAGATGTGAGCTTTCAATGGATTTATCCATTCATGGACAAGCAAGTTAATGGTTTATAGTGGGAGTTACTTTTTTATGAAAACGAGTTCTCTTGTTCACATGCTCTCTTGGCATGTTATACTCTCTGCCATGTTCTGACTCAGCAGGAAGGTCCTCACCAGATGCCAGGCAGATGCTAGTGCCATGCTCTTGGACTTTCAGAACCATGAGCCAATAAACTTCTTTTCTTTGTAAATTATCTAGTCTGTGATATTCAGTTATAATAACAGAAAATAGACCAAAACTGCATCCAAAAAGATCTTTGGTGTCTTTATCAGCTGCTGTATTAGACTCTCCCACAAGGAGTGTTCCTGTTAAAGCATCACAGAATTGGCCTCCCCACTGTCCACATTGGGGCCTATTCTTGGTAGAATTACAGCTTTGTCAGGGCATCCAGAGGTGAACAGTTTTCTATATTCTGACTCACACTACTCAAATTCACAAGAAATGGGTATGTAAGTAGAAGATCAACTAATTATATCAATTGATTAATTAAAATAGAAAATCAGTAAGTTGATAAAATATACTGATGGAGTCAATACTAATTTTTTAAAAAATTTTTTAGTTGTAGATGCACACAAAACCTTTATTTTAGTTGGTTCATTTATTTATTTATTTATTTATTTAATGTTGTGCTGAGGATTCAACCCAGTGCTTCACACATGCTAGGCAAGCACTCTGTCAGTGATCTCCAACCACAGATCCTCAATACTAATTTTTGCTGATGAGTACTTTTATTTCCTGACAGCAAATCCATAAAGAAACACCGTCAACATGCTAAGCCTTCTTGCAGAACACAGAATCAGGATGAAGGCAGCTCAGGAAGTCCTAATGCCACTGACTCTGATAGCCTGCGCCTCCATTCCTAATGTGGGATGAACCTGTCATACCCATGTACAGGGGCCTAACTCCCTCCTTCCATATGAAGTACTTGATAGATAGTAGAGTAGGTCATGGTCAGATTTTTCTTTTTGAGGGGAAGAGAAGATAAAAATACCAGAAAGTGAAAGATTTTTCTCCATGAAATTTGTTTTAATTGAGATAGGTGAAAGCCATATACATGATGATCGATGACAGATAATGGATGATAGAGGGAATGTGAGTATTGGATCCCATGTAAAAAACACTAATGCGCTTTTTATAGTGATTGCCTTCCAAAAATGTGTGCATTTTGTTTTGTTTGTTTGTTTTCCACAGTGCTGGAGATTAAACCCAGGGCCTTGTACATGCTAGGCAAGTACTATACCACTTCACAGCCTTTTTTCACTTTATTTTCAAAAGAGGTCTCACTAAGTTGCCAAGGGTGGGCTCCAACTCACAATCCTGCCTACGCCACTGCCAGAGTAGCTGGGATTACAGGTGTGCACCATCATACCCAGCACTGATGCTTTTATGTTTTAATAAATATTTATTGAGTAGCTACTTTGTACTGACAGCTCTTCTCCTGAAAATTACAATTGAGGGAGGGATCATGGAAGAGTAAGACAATAAACAAGTAACTATCTTTTAAGTTCCCTTCATTTCTTAGTCTTGATGCCTCTAGGGGCACGTTCACTCTTCACAGAGAGACAGACAGGCTTAGATGGACTCCTTGAGTTCCACTGTTCCAGGGTTCCACCTGTCCCCTGAGCAGCCGGCTCCTCCACAGGCCATTCATTGCCAATGCAGATCTTTGCACAGATGGCTCTCCCAGTCACTGATTGTCCAGTTTTCCTCTTCCTCTTCCAACTCCTCGTTGTTTGTATCACCCACTCACATTCTTGAAATAACCCTGTGGTTTTTAATCCTCTAGTAAGATACCTATAAATCATCAGGCTTAAACATCACATAACTATATAGTTCAAGGGCCAGGATGAAGAAAACTACAAGAGGTTGCAGCTGGAAGAAATCTTGGAAATGATCTTTTCTAATTCTTCATTCTCAGATCCAAGAAGGCTGGCACATGCACAAATTCAAAACCATTCAATAACAGATCTAACACTAAAGCCTGGGTCTCTAGACCCCCATTCAGGGTTCTGTCATTCTGCCATGCAGATTGCCTAAAAGAAATCTGCCTGAAGAGAACACAGACACATCTCCTTTTCAGGTTGCTAGGACACATCATCTGTGAGGCTGTGGTTCCATAACAATGATAGGCAGAAGGAAAATGAAATGAAATATTTTCATGATGAAAGATTGGAGGAACTGTATTATTCATTGGAATAATACATTGAAATAATATATTGAAGTAAATTTAAAGTATTTTGCATACATAGTTGTAATAAAGTCTCCAATCTAGAAACTGATTTCAGTTATTCATTCATTCATTTTCTCAACCAACTAGCTAGCACTGAACACTACTATGAACCAGATACCTTTTCAAGTCCTGGTGATATGTCAGTGATTTTTAGAGAATAAGTTCCTGCTATAATAGATTTTCGTTATTGTGAAGGTAGGTGTGGGGTAGTCAACATAAGGATGCCCCACTCAGATCCCCCTTCAAGGAAGATCTTGGTGGTTGGTTGTGGAGAGTGGTCAACAGAGACCTCAGCTGTCCACTACTTCAAGGTCACCTCAGTTGCAGATTGCTGCTTTGCCCAAAGTCATCCCTTTCCCATGGGGTCTTTCCAAGTCCAGTGACTGAACACAGCCAGAGTATAAAGGTCTGGCCATTTCTACTTAACACAAGGCAGTTCCGAAGGGCAGTTCTTGCTCTACAGCTCTCTACCTACTTGTTGGATGTTTTCTCGGGCTTGATAGCAGTTTAAAACTCCTCCCTCTGCTGTATCCTGTTTTTCCATTATCTTCCTTTCACAGATGGTGACCACTCATAAACATTCTGCACACTAAACTCTGTTTTAATTCTGTTCTCTGTTAATAGTGGAGGAGCCATTTCATATAAGGTGGTAAATGAAGACTTTTTAAAATAAGATGAAATTTGAGCATCCAGGCAAAGACCTGGAGAATGTCTGGGAAAGTCTTGCAGAGATCTGAAGGAGGAACATCCCAGTAGGAGAGGATTAGGGCAAAGATGCTGAGGGAAGGGCATGACTGGCAGGTCTGAGCAACTGCAAAGGGACTGAGGGAGTTGGAGCCATATGGAGCAGAAGAGAGGTGGGAAATGAAATGTGAGAGGCATGTGGCATGGGGGTGGAGGATGACACTCTCCCACCATGCAGGGACATGTAGGCCATGGTAAGGACCTAGGTTTTGCTCTGAGACAGAATGGCAGGTACCAAGAGTTTCCAGCAGAGGATTAGCATGATCTGATTTGTGCTCTTAGAGTTTGACTCTGGAAGAGAGTGGAGGCAGGAAGACCAGGTGAGAGGCTATTATGAGAATCCAGTATGAAGCAATGAAGGCTTAGATCAGGTTGGGAGCAAAGCTGGTGGTGAGGAGCAGTCAGAGGCTGGATATGTGTTGAATGGTAGAACCAAGGTGGATTGAAGTAGTGCATGAAGACAAAGAAAAAGAGCAAGGGTAACTTCAAGGTTTTGGTCTGAAAAAAATGGAAGGAATGAATTGGTGTTTGTTAGATCAGGATTTACATTTGGAACATGTTATGTTTACAAATAGAATTCAGTAAATCTCTAATTCATCATCTGGAAGGAAATGATTTTAAGAATAAAATGGATGTGATTAATAATTTCTGTGGGGTAAGCCAGGCACGGTGGTGCACGCCTGTAATCCCAGTGGCCACGGAGGCTTAGGTAGGAGGATAGTGAGTTCAAAGCCAACCTCAGCAAAAGCAAGGTGCTAAGCAACTCAGTGAGACCCTGTCTCTAAATAAAATAACAAAAGAGGGCTATGGATGTGACTCAGAGGTCGAGTGCCCCTGAGTTCAATTCCTGGTACCAAAAATAATAATAATAATTTCTATGGGGTAAGAAGTATAAACCTGGATTATCTGGGGCAAACCACGGGATACAACCCTGATATAGCCCAGGACTAAAGAAAAACAATGTAGTATGTGTTGGGGGAATTGGATTTAAATGGTACTTTGTCATTTGTGTTAGGAAGTACTTTGACCTGAATGTTTGTGTCCCCCAAATTCATGTGCTAACACCTAACCCCTATAGTGGTGTTTTCAAGGGGTAGGACTTTGGGAAAGTGATTAGATCATAAAGTTTCCACCTATAAGAATGGTATTAGTGCCCTTTATAAGAGAGGCCTGAGGGAGCTGGTGAGCCTCGTTTTGCCTTTCTGCCATAGTGGGGCATGGCAAGAGACATCAAGCACAGAGCAAGCCTTCACCAGACACCAAATCTACTGTGAGAAATAAATTTCTATTATTTATAAATTACCCAGAGAGACCTAAGAATTAACTAGCAAAATTAACAGGAGAAAAATGCAGGTTGATTGATGTGTGCACATGGGAGTAATCATAGTCATGGATAAAGATTTTGTGTTAGTCAGTTGTTGCTATGACAAAATACCTGAGAAAAATCAGCTTAAAGGAAGAAAGATCTGTTCTGGCTCACAGTTGGTTTAGAGGTTTCACTCTGTGGTCACCTGGCCCCATCACTTTGGGTCTCTGATGAGGCAGAACATTACCACAGGGAGCAATGTGGTAAAGCAGAGCTGGGTACCTCATGGAAAGCAGGAAGCAACAATAAACCCTTGAAAGGCATCCCTCCCTTGACCCACTTCCTTCAACTAGACCCCCACCTCCTAAAGTTCCTACCACCTCCCAACAGTGCTGCAAGTTGAGGACCAAGCTTTCAATACACAAGCCTTTAAGGAACGTTCCAGAATAAGAAGGGTCTTGGTCTTGAGCTACTTGCCCCATCCTTCTCCTGCAATTAAGACGTAATTGACTTAGCAACCACAAACAGGATTCAGTTAGTCACCAAAGAATTCAGTTAGCATCCTGGCCAAAATCTTTGGTGGTTACACAACCTCAAGCCATAATTACATGGGAAAATTGTAGGCTGAGTAGGAAGTACCTTATAACCCCAAGGAGATTTGAGGAAATCAAACTCAAATGTATTTTGTATTTTGAGGTAAAGGAATTTGGACATATTTGGAGTTATAAGTTTGTCATTGAAGTATTAGAATAAATGTTTTATAAATCTAATTGTAAACATGCAAATGCATAATTGATTCAGATGTGTGTAAATTTATATCCAGGACTAAATGACTTAAAGAGAACTTCACATCCAATATAAGTTTAATTTAATGTATCAGATTTAGAAGAATTATTTAGTACTAAATACTTGATTTATTGTTGATTATTTCATAAAATCAAATTCATATTTACTTTAGAAGCCAAATATAAACAGTCTTTAAATATATCTCTGTACAATGGTTGTTAAATTTGGTAGATTCAAATATGCTCTACAAATAAAGGTGCTACAGAAATGGCAGTTCACTTGTCAGCATTCATTCAACTCTTCTGGTGAATTTTCATTCAACTCCTCTGGTGAATTTTGGTTGTTCCATCCCCTTGGAAACGACCATTTAGGGAAAGGTCCATTGTGTCTGGGTGTGAGGACCAGTATTTCAGTGGCCACCTAGTGAGAGGATCTAACCTCAAGAGGAGAAAGGCCACACATTGTGGGAGAAGAGCAGAGGCAGAGGAAGCTGAGGCACCAACCACACTGAAGGGAGGAGGCCCTTCTTCCCAGACTTCTTGCTGTGGAAAATGATACATTTCCTTTTTGTTTATATGGATCATGATGACAGTTTTCTATCATTTGCAGACTAAATAATCTCACTCACATAGGAAGTTACTAAAATCCCTAAGACAGAGCTTCTCAATCATTTAAATGAGTTGGCAGAGCTGGATTTGATTTCACTTACTAGACACATGACTGTGAGTGACCCGTTTGACCTCTCAGTTTCACTCTCTCCTACAGGGTTGTTGGAAATAGAAAGCAACATGAGTCAAGTTTTAGTATCAATTTCTTTAACTGGAAGATGGTATTATTAGTATCTAACAAACACCATGGTTATGACGATGAAAGGAAAATCTCTGTAAAAGTTGGGCATGGTGGCACACGTCTGTAATCCCAGCAGCTCTGGAGGCTAAGACAAGAGGACTGCAAGTTCAAAGCCAGCCTCAGCAACAGCGAGGCACTAAGCAACTCAGTGAGACCCTGTCTCTAAATAAAATACAAAAAAAATAGGGCTGGGAATATGTCTCAATGATTGAGTGCTCCTGAGTTCAATCCCCTGTTTCCTGCTCCCCTCCCAAAACCTATGTAAATATCTTAGAACAGTGCCTAGTACATAGCTATTTTTATCATTGTTATTTCCAGAATACCATAATGAACTGCAAAGACCCTACAGGAATATATTATAACAAATGAAACTAATGGTGGATTTTGACAACCTTGGATATGGCCTTTCACAGCCCAGATATCCCATCTCCACTGCCAGGTCTGTGGTAGAGAGCTGACAGAATTCATAGGTCTTTGGACTACCAGGGACTATAGGGACTCTGGAGGTTTAAGCCACAGAAAATGGGGTGCAGAAAGTAGTTAACCTTTGTCATTCGTTTATCCTGCCAATATTGATTGGCACAGGGGATATAAACATGAAAGCAAAAGGACCTGTCCACAAGGAGAGTTGGTTCACTCACTCCAGGGGGCAGGGGGCAGAGGGCAGTCGGTGGAGGGGGATGATTCAGGAAATCACTCAGAGATAAGGGATGCTTGGTCTGCCCCTTGGAATTCTGAGACAGTAGAAGCTTGAGAGATGGATTAGAAAGGGGAAGCTGGGCAGGGAAGTGTTTCCAAGAGAGGAGGCAGTGAGTTGAATGCTGACTGCACATTAGATTCATCTGGAAACTCTGGAAAAACTTGGATCCCACCTCAAAACAGTTCAAATGAATGTCTGAGGGTGGGCCCAGGCATTATGCACCTAAAACATTTTCACATGATTCAAATCTGCAGTCAAGACTGAAAGCCACTAGGGCTGGGGTTGTGGCCGAATTGTAGAGTCCTTGCCTAGCATGTGTGAGGCACTGGGTTTGATCCTCAGCACAACATATAAACAAACAAACAAACAAATAAATTTATTATTTAAAAAATAAAAGCACTGTGTCCATCTACAACTAAAAAAAATTTCTTTTTTAAATTGACAGCCACTGATCTTGGACTAAATTTTTCACCCCCCGCCAAAAACTTAAAGGGGATATGGTGACTAGTTTGGGTTGGGAAGACTGGCAGGAATTCTATCATGGACAATGAAACACTTTATGCATGTAGCTTTGCTCTTGATCTTAAAAGCAAAGCGATTTGCCTCAAAAGTGGCTGTTCTGATGGAGATGGTTGGATCATCAACTACAACCAGCACTTAATCTTATTCTTTTAATTAAAAAAATTTAAATTTTTTATTTATTGAATAAATAATAATCCAGAAGTGCAGTCCTTATAAGTTGGACTATTTTTAGGAGTTTCTTTAAGAATCCTTACTAGTCTTTCTGTTTTCCAATATTCTAATCAAAAGTCTGACTAGCTGGGCGTGATGGTGCAAGCCTGTAATCCCAGCACTTTGGGAGGCTGAGACAGGAGAATTGCAAATTCAAAGCCAGCCTCAGCATCGGTGAGGTGCTAAACAACTCAGTGAGACCCTGTCTCTACATAAAACACAGAATAGGGCTGGGGATGTGGCACAGTGGTCAAGTACCCCTGAGTTCAACCCCTGATACCAAAAAAAAAACAAAAAAGTCTGGCTAGCATTGCAGTGATAGGAACCACCAAGCAATACTCAGAATTATGCTTATTCTAGAAAGATACTTTCTCATCAACCCCTAACCTTGGATGAGGCTAGCTACTTCCATTTTCATTTCAAACAGCTCGTATTTCAAACAAAGTATCTAAACAACTTGTATTCTCATTTTGTTAACTTTCCCCAAATCTTCTCTGTCTAGTGTGTAATTTGAGGAAGCCGTTGGACTTTTGGCAGACCTCTTGTCTGATGAATATTTAAGTACCTTCAGTAGCCCTTCAAAATTGGCAGCTCTCCCTCTAAAGATGCATTCAAGCACACACATGATAATTTGGAATTAAAATGCTGCTGCCAGATTTCACATTTGCAAAAGTAACTTTGATAGTACAGTACCAACAAATGGATTTTGTCAGCCATGAATGGGTAAATACAGCTGTTTTCTTCACTCATGGAAAGAAGAAGAAACTAAAATTATAGGGTAGCCCGTAGACATAGGATTTGAGTTCTTTCACTGACTCTTATAATGTCTCAATAAGTTAATTATGTGTTATTGGGTTAAATAAAGTACACTAGTATAAAAAGTAGGATTCTCTTAATAACTTCCTATAACAGTCAAAAAGGTACATATAGCTATTTAATTTATTTAAAATTCCTTATTGGGTAAAAAAATCCATAAGTCTCTGTTATTCACAAAATCTTAAGGCATAGTCTGTTTTTTGTTTTGTTTTGTTTTGTTATTAACTACTCAATTCATTCAAATTAAAGAGCATCTTCAAAATATGATGTGTAAAATCTCTCCCAATTTAAGCACCAGATAGAATATAAATTTATGTACTTTGGAATAGTCTCTGGAAGGAAGGAAGTCCAGAAGAAGGGTGAAATGTATAAGAAAACGTTCTTTTCAGTTCTGGACTTATCACATACTAACTACTTTCCAGTTTTAGCTTAGTGAAAAATATCCTCTTTCAATAAGATACTAGCAATTATATCTAATAATTTCTTTTTTATTACTTTTAAAAAATTTTTGGTATGGGGTATTGAAACCAGGGGCACTTAATCACATGGCCAGCCCCTTTTTGTATTTTATTTAGAGACAGGGTCTTACTGATTTGCTTAGGGCCTCACTATGTTGCTGAGGCTGGTTTTGAACTCAAGATCCTCCTGCCTCAGCCTCCCAAGCCACTGGGATTATAGGCATGCACCACCACACCCTGTGATATCTAGTAATTTTTAAATTTCCTAATGTATTTATCTGCATAAGGTACCAGTAGTCATTCATTTATTCATTTGTTCATTCATTTATCTACTGGGGGACCACTTGCTTTGGGGGACTATACAATGCACATTAAGTTACAATCCTATCTTGAATCACTATTCCCTGGGGAAGACAGACATGTAAATAAACATAGAACTACAGGGCAGTGAGGAAAGGGCTATAGGAAAGTTATTTTCAAAGAACTTCAAAGTTGCTGGGGAAAATGATAATGATAGTGCTTGGAAACCAGTGCCAATGGGGTCTTCACACAGCAGGTGATATTCATACTCGTCTTTGAAGGAACAGGTTCTTGGCTAGAGTCATGCACTCCTGTGACTATATGCTGATGTGTTATTTGGCCTCATTCTGTCAGCCATTTCTTCTTCTTTGACCCCATTTGGATTTTACAATTTTTATTTATTTATTAATTCATATTGAGATGGGCTCTCCCTACATTCTCCAGGCTGATCTCCAACACCTGGGATCAAACCATCCTTCAGCCTCCGTCTTTCCAGTAGCTGGGACTACAGGTGCTAACCACCTGCATGGCTCTCCAGCAGTCTTAATGGATAAGTCCAGGATCAGTGTGAGACTACATGACTGGGTGTGGCTCATTGGGGACCACCTTTAGAGACCAACTACCATATCCCGACTTTTCCCTCTCCTTCATTTACTTTCTAATAATTTTCTATGTCTCATCCCTATCTCCACTAATAGTGTCCTAATCCTGCTTCTTATCATGACATATCTGGATTATTACCATAGCAACCCTCTCTCATCTCCATCCATTCTCCCTGACTTGTATCTTGCTTCTCTTCGATTTGTACAAAATTTCCTTCACAAAGGCAATGAGTGGTTTTTTTTTTAAAAAAAACATAGACTTCATATATATTAAGAAATACAACTTCTAAGCCAGGCATGGTGGCGCAAGCCTGTAATCCCAGCACTTAGGGAAGCTGAGACAGGAGAATCGCGAGTTCAAAGCCAGCCTCAGCAAGGGTGAGGTGCTAAGCAACTCAGTGAGACCCTGTCTCTACATAAAACACAAAAGAGGGCTGGGGATGTGGCTCAGTGGTAGAGTACCCCTGAGTTCAATCCCTGGTACCAAGAAAGAAAGGAAGGAAGGAAAGAAAAGAAAAGAAAAGAAAAGCATTATGGAGATTCTTTAGAAAACTTGGAATGGAACCACCATTTGACCCAGCTATCCCACTCCTTGGTCTACACCCAAAGGACTTAAAAAGAGCATACTACAGTGACACAGCCACTTCAATGTTTATAGCAGCTCAATTCACAATAGCTAAACTATGGAACCAACCTAGATGCCCTTCAATAGATAAATGCATAAAGAAACTGTGGTATATATACACAATGGAATATAACTCAGCATTAAATGAGAATAAAATAATGCTATTGGCAGGTAAATGGATGGAGTTGGAGAACATCATGCTGAAACCAAAAGCTGAATGTTCTCTCTGATAAGTGGATGCTGATCCATAATGTGGGAAGGGGCATGGGAAGAATGGAGAAACTTTGGTCAAAGAAGAGGGAAGGGAGAGGATGGGACATGGGGGCAGGAAAGATGGTGGGATGTGATAGACAATAATGCCCTAGGTTCATGTATGACTGCACATATTGTGTAACTCTATATTGTGTACAATCAGAGAAGTGAAAAGTTCTGCTCCTGAATTTTTTTTCCTGTGTAATTATGATGTCATTGACCTTGTTGCTTTAAAGATTTTTTGTTTGTCTTTAGCTTTCAGAAGTTTGGGTATGATGTGTCTCAATAGGGATGTCCTTGAATTTACCCAGCTCAGATTCACTCAGCATCTTGAATCTGTAGATTTCTTTTGACAAAATGGAGGCTTTCTATTATTTTTTCTTCTTATTCTTCTTTTTGGTACTTGGGATTGAACCCGGGGTGCTTAACCACTAAGCCACATACCCAGCCCTTTTTACTTTTTATTTTGAGATAGGGTCTTGCTAAGTTGCTTAGTGCCTTGCTAAATTGCTGAGGCTAGTCTTGAACTTGCCATCCTCCTGCCTCAGCCTTCTGAGCTGCTACTATTACAGGCATGTGCCACCACACCCATCATATTATTTTTCAGTCCCACCTTCTCCTTCTAGGACTGTAATGACAAGAATATTGTTTTTCTTTTCTAACTCCATCTATTTTCTCTCTATTGTTCAGAATAGGTGATTTAAATGATTCTTTCTTCAAACTCATTCTTTAACTCTGTTCCCTTCATTCCATTGTTGAGTTCACCCATCAAGTTTTTGTTTGTTGTTTTATTTTTCAGCTTTAGAATTTACATTTGACTCTTCTTTATATCTTCTTAAGACTTGCTTTTCAGCCATTCAACTCACATGTTTTCAAATGTGTCCATTATAGCTCAATGAAAAAATTTTATAGTGGTTATTTTAAATATTTGTTAGAGGAACCAGGTGTGGTGTTGTATGCCTGTAATCCCAGTGACTCAGGTGGCTGGGACAGAAAAATGGTAAATTCAAGGTCAGTCTAGGCAATGTTGCAAGATCCTGTCTCAAAATAAGAAATAAAAAGGACGGGGCTCAGTGGTGAAGCCCCCTGGATTCAATCCTTAGTACTGGAAATGCATAAATAAACAAACATTTGTTAGGTAATTCTAACATTTTTGACTTCTTAATGTTGACATTTCTTGGTTGCCTTTTTTCATTCAAGTTGAGATTTCTCTGAGTTTCATTATACTCAATTGAAGCATGTATAGTTGAGGATTTTGTTCTGGGACTCTGGATCTTACTTACCTTCTCTTTTACCTGGCTTCCTCTGATACTACTGCAGTAGGTAAAGGAGGTCTCATTACTGGCAAGTGGAGGTAGAAGTCTGGACTTCCCACTTGGCCTCCACTGGTCATGGAGTAATGAACTCCTCCTTACTGCTGGACAGTGGCGAGTGCTCTGGGTCACCATAAAATGTCCATCAATACCAGTTTTGTTAGAAAGGAGTATCTCATTCTTGCTCCACTTGGACATGGCATTGTTGTTTCTGAGAGTGGTGAAAGTCCTAACTCTCTGGTTGGCATTCTTTAACACCAATCTTGTTGGAGAGTTTGGTGATTTGTTACAACCTGGCCATGGGTGATGTCCAGCTGGTGGGGATGGGGGTGGGACATGGTGTTTGGCTGGCCCTTACCCATTTCCTCAACTAGAGAGAGCAGGCTTTTGTGGTTATTTATTCTGTGTCACTTGCAATTTCTGGTTTGCTGGTTCTTCAGCTCCAAATATTGGCTATATGAGGCCAAAAGCAAACCCTGGGATTCACTGCGCATCTTGAGTCTCAAGTTTCTTCACTGATCTGCTTTTTTTCTCTCCATTTTCCAGAGTTTACCTATGTGTGTTTTATATATTATGTCAAGGATTGAGGTTGTACTTAATGAGATAAATAGGGAAAAGTACATCTATTTCATATTTCTGGAAGCAAATATACTCTCATATTTTTATCATGTACATTCTCCAATCTATAATTTTTCAACTTTACAATGTTGCAAAAGCAATACACGTTCAGTAGCAACCAAAGGTGGCATTTTGATCTTTTCCTGGGTTAGCAATCTACAGCACAATACTCTCTTGCAATGCTCAATTATAAGTTACTGTAAGTGTTCTGAACATGTTGGAGGTAGTCTAAGCTAAGCTATGATGTTGGTACTTAAGGGTACTAAATTTTTTTTTTTTTTTTTTTGGTACCAGGGATTGAACTCAGAGACACTCGACCACTGAGCCATGTCCCCAGCCCTATTTTGTGTTTTATGTAGAAACAGGGTCTCACTGAGTTGCTTAGCTCTTCACTGTCACTGAGGCTGGCTTTGAACTAGTGATTCTTCTGTCTCAGCCTCCCAAAGTGCTGGGATTACAGGCATGTGCCACCACGCCCGGCTTGAATGATTTTTGACTTAACGATTTTTTCAATTTACAGTAAGACCATCAGGACATAAGCCCCTTGTAAGTTGAGGAGCTTTTATATTACGTGTTTCCTAAATATTTTGATAACAAAACAAGTTCTATTTTATAGACTAATGATACTAATAGTTATCCTAAGACAATCTTTTAAATTGATGCATATGACCTTGTATAATGGTGAAATAAACTAGGCTGGACCAACACAAATTGGAAAATAATTCTACCGATCCCCAGCCTCCCAGTGGATGACACTGTACTCTTCAGCCTGACCTTATTACTTCCTTTTCTTTCTTTTTCTGTTTTGTTTTGTTTTGTTTTTGCAGTGCTGGGACTTCAACCCAGGGCCTCAGGCAAGTGCTCTATCACTGAGCTACATCCCAGACCCACTATTTCACTTGTATTTCTTATTAGTCTTCTTCTTTCTTCTTTCTCTGCCTCTTTTCCTTTATCTCTTCTTTTCCAGGCTTCATTGTGGCTGTTTTGTCTGTGGCCAGTGTACCTGCAGCTACTTTTTAGAGGGCTTCGTGATAAATAATATTTATAAACAAACTCTGGAGATTTGTTTGTATCAGATGTTGATTTTTGTAGCTCAAAAGAAAGTTGTCAAAACTTCCGATGGTTATTAGGACTTTCTTGTGGGAGTAGTGAAAGTTAGTTTTGTGTGATAATTTTTTTAAAGCACAAAAAGTATGAAAGTCTGAAATTGTATTTCAAGAGTGCCCCAGTGTAAGAATTTTGAATTTATCACTTATTGCCAGTAGATATGTTCCTACCAGCTATGCTCATCTGGGAAGCCGGATGCAAAAGAAAATATGGTTGATATTCAACCTTGATGTTTCTGCCTGAAGCATTATCAAGAAAAGGCATTACACTCTGCCCTTCTTGAAGGATTAACAGGTAGCTGTTCAGATGAATCCTGCTAGATCAGAGAGAAAAATCTTCAGTGAGTTCATCTGAGAAACTGCATGTTCTGTAAAGCATAAGCTGTTTTTCCTTTTAACTTACTTGCTCTGGGTACCTCCTATGTCACAGGACAATGCTATCTGTGAAGTGTACGTTGTGTTCTCATCAATATCAGCTAAATGACAGAAGGTGTGCCCATTAGGGTGCATTTTATGAAACAAAATGAAATTTTGAAACGCAATGCAAATGTAAGGTGCATCTTGATACTCTTAGTTGCTGAAGCAAACCTGGTTAATTGTTAAGCTTCCAAAGTTATCACAGAATAAATTGGTAAATGCAAAACACTAAACAGTTAAGGATGAAAGGAGACTCTCTGTTGGGCTAAATACAAGGAAATACATTAAGATTAATAATCTTACATCATTTAATTTTGATCTTAGAATCTACCCCTCACCTATTTTAATCTATAATTGATTTTTTTAAATGTCAAAGATAATGCCAGTGTTGGCAATAGTGCTAAAAAAAAGGCACTCTATTACATGATCAGTTGTAGAATAAATTATAAACCTTTTGAAATGGTAATTGAACACAAAATTTTAAATGTACTTATTACTTGAACCAGTAGTTCTACTGGGGATTTACTATACAAAATATAATTACAAAAGTATGCCTAGTTATATGCAGAGAGATGTTTATTAGAAGATTCATTGTAATAACAAAATCCTGAAAGTAACCCAAATATCCATTAGTAGGAGATTGATTAAATACATTGTTATGTACAATAAAATAACGTGCACCTATTAAAAATAATGAGATAAGCCGAGCATGGTGGTGCATGCCTGTAACCCCAGCAACTGAGGAAGCTGAGATAGGAGGATGAAATTTTTGAAAGACCAGCTTCAGTGACTTAGAAAGAACCTATCTCAAGATAAAAAAAATTAAAAATTAAAAAAAAAAAAAGGACTGGGGTGTAGTTCAGTGGTAGAGTGCCCTGGTTTCGATCTCCAGCACGTCCAAAAAGGAGATTAATTTGTTTTTTGCATATTAAAGATTTCTAAGAAACAGTATTAAGTGGAAAAAATCTAAAATATATGCAGTATTAATATGATGCCATTTGTATAAACATTTTCAAGACTATACACATATATGCTGATATTTCCATAATAATTTCTTGAAGGATAAATATTTATTAACACTAATTATGTTTAAGGAAAGAGACTAGAAGTTAATGGAGAAGGACATCCTTCTGTACTGTACTGTTTAATTTTTTTTATCATTTACATTTTTTATTTTTTAAAAAACCACCTCACCCAAAGGGAAAGGTAATTGTCCAATACACCCATGCAATGAGTTGACCAAATTCAAAATTTTATAGTCTTGAGCCAGGTGCAGCAAGCACACCTGAAATTCTAGCTACTTGGGAAGATGAGGCAGGAGAATCATAAGTTCAAAGCCAGCCTGGGCAACTTAGTGAGGCCCTGTCTCAAAATAAAGAAGGCTAGAGATATAGCTCAGTGGTAGAGCACTCCTGGGTTCAATCCTCAGTATTGGAAAAGAAAAAACTCATAGTCTCATAATTCAAAAGTTGAGACCTTCTTATGTCTTAAATAAGAAAATTAGGGGTCTAAGCATTCAAGTGGCTGAAATAAAGTGATTCAGGGCCTTGCACCAAAGTAACTGAAATACTCTTTTTACTTCCCAATACACTAATGGCAGTCACATCTTTAAATTCTATTTTATTGAGATGTAATTTACAATTAGCAATGTGCCCAAATCCTAGTGTTCCTCTTGAATTTACACACACACACACACACACCCTATAACCTCCAGATCAAATGCCCAGCAGACTTCCTTGTGCCACATTCAGTCAATATACCTCAAATGTAACCATGGCTCTGACCTATAACACCCAAAGTTACTTTTCAAATCTGTATTATTAAAACAAAACACATCTATCAGATGATGATTTTTGAGGGAGAATGGATAAGGAAGATGGGCCAATTGGGTTTTAATCTATTTCGTTAATTAAAAAGACCTCTCTTACTATCTTTTAACTTATCTTCCTTGCTCACTATGTTCTTTTTAAAAATTATTGTGTGAAAGATCTTAGACTTAATGCTTCTCTTTTAAAGGCAATTTTTCTAGGCTTTTCTTTTTATAGTTTGTTTGTGCTTGAACTTTTGCCATGCTCTAGAGATCAGAGAAAGCTTAACAATGCGGAAGGAGGAAGAGAATTGCAAAAGGACTTTGATTTTCTTGTCTTTAAGTCCTAATTTCTATTTTTCATATCTGCTTGGTATCTCAAATGTGTGCCTAATATTTCAGATAATCCATATTGAAATATGAGTCTTTCTTGTTTAATGCTTAAGAAGAAATGCAGGTAGAGTATAGAGTTTAAGCATAGAGACTTCATGGAGAAAGCAAGTCTTGAAATGGACTTTGTTTAAAGTTTTGGGGGAATTACTTTGGAGAACCAAAGCACCAATTTAAAGGATGCTGAAATTGGACCCATAGGGAGTGTCCGACATGGAATACCAATGGACTGGGATGGGGAGCTCCCACTGGAGTATAGCCCACTCCAGAGTTTCAGCATCTGGCCACCAGCTGACTTCATGGGAGCCCACATACCAGAGCAGGTGCCCTCTTCTGGTTGGTGGAGTCTGAAAAAAACTCACTCAACTCCCTTTCAGCTGTTCTGAAGGATGCTAAGAAACAATCTTGCTAGTCACCAATGCTCTCCGATATTTTTTATCTTCTATTCCCTTTAAAACTTCAGGGGACTGGAGATGGCAATGGCAAAGATGGCCCTGCCCTCTGCAGACAGTGACCCTGTCCTTGGATACTTGAGGTCAGAGAGCTAGACTAGAAAACAAAAGCTTCCCCAAAAAATCAGATAAAAACTTCATGCAAACAGCAAGGAACTGGCATAAAAGTATAAAAGCAATCTTCACTATAAGTCCAAAATGTGAAAGCAAAAGTGACAGTTGACATTTGTATAAAATCTTGATTCCCTTGCCACACCACACATTTGCCCTTGAATCTGTTCCTTACAAATACTTTCTGACATCGTTTAACAACAAATGCAAACTTATTGAGAGTGTTCAAAGAAAACCAGAATGGTCCTAATTAGAAGTAGAACTTCAAGCAAACACAAAATGATGTTTTACTCTAGAAAGAATGATTAAGACACAAGGAGCCGATGCTGAAATTCTGTGCTCTTGCCTGCTGAGCACCCAAGATACAGTGGGCTGGCCTAGAACCCGGGTGGCAGACTTCTTGCTTTCAAGCTCACAGCAAGGTGAAGCCACTGCAGTGGGTTCAACCACTACATGGCTTGCATTGGTCACTGTGCAGCGCCCTTAGATCCCTGACACCCCGGACACTATCCACATTCCTCCAACTTGGGATTTCTGTTCACGGGACAAACAAAAAATATAACTCATCTCTCTTTTGAATGGCAGACATTTAAATGAAAACCAGAATCACTAATATCTTCCCCTGTGCTAAATGGTAGAGTGCTCGCCTAACACTAAATTCTATCCCCAAAACACACAGGTGCATGTGCATGCACACCCACCCTCCCACCCACCCACACACACACACACTTAATACATTCCCCTAAGATTTATTTTTTTCTGGAAAAAAAAAATTTCTGACTTCCTCTGTATAACCATAAAATGGATTTAAATACTCCCCCATCCCGCCCATAAAAAGTAAAGTGAAGCTAATACATAGTATTATTGAAAACATGAAATTGCCAAAGCCGTCAACCTTCTTGTTCTATCTGTGTGACCCAAAAGGGTAGCAGAGGTACTAGAAAACTAGGCACACTCAGGGGAAGCTGTAATTTTGTCTTCCTCTCAGGAATATGGGCAAGAAAGTGAGAAATTAATATATGGCAGTTTTCTGGATGCTGAGGTCATTATTACAATCTGTGCAAATATCCACAAACTAACTATCTCGTTAAAACAGAGACCATTTCTCCCTCTCAAGATGGCCCGCATTCTCCCTTGAATGTTTATCTCCCTTTACCCCAAAAGATGTCTCTCCCTTGAGATAGCCCACTTCTCACTTGAACATGTATCTGCTTTCCAAAATAAATTGTCTGTGTCTCTGGGGAAAAAGTTGGAGGGGGGCAAAGAAAGGAAATTTTTTAGATTTTTTTAATGCTATACTGGGGATCTGACTAAGGGCTTCATGCATGCTAGTTAGGCACATTACCACTGAGCTACATCCCAGTCCTTTACATTTTTTATTTTGAGATAGAATTTAGCTAAGTTGCCAGGCTGGCCTTGATCTCCTGCCTCAGCCTCCTGAGTCACTGATATCATAGCCACACACCACCATTCCCAGCAAAAGAAGGACATTTTAACAGGAAAGTGGAAGAGTATAATTTTGAAAGAAATGTTTCTACCTCTGTGTAGCACTAAGTTGTGCTCAAGCAAGGGTATTATCAGTAAGGGTTCAATAAATGTTAGTTATTATATGTATCATTATTATTCATGCTAGGTAGGCCTTTTAAATGAGCCAGACTGTCTTTATAAGCCAGGTGGATTTTTCAGGAGAGAGCTATTAAGAAGGAAAATACAAAAGATCAGTATCATGCAATAAAATCCATCAATGAGATAGTTTCCTAAGTTTCCCCAAAGATCTGTTTTCAAGTGTCATAAAATGTCTTAATTTGTGAGTAAAAATGGCTTTATATTATCATACCTAACAGGGCTGAGAAATAGCTAACGGCACAAGAGAGAAGAAAATTACTTCTTGGTTAAATTTTACTTTTAGAAATGGTACAGTAATTAGTTTTCTAACATAAATACAAGTATATATCTTCAGGCAAGTAAGAGTCATTACATGTCAGCCTGGATTACCAGGACTTCCATCAGAGAGGCAGGGGAGCCACCAAAGAGATAGGTTTTTCTTATTGTGATATATTTATCCTCCCAATTTACAATTACAGATTTTGTTACTATCTAGGGAATATTTGAAAAGGGTGTGATGAAACATTTGTGATGCTGGATCACAGAATTTTCTGCCAAATTAAATGAAGTAAACAAAATCGAATTTTAAGTCCCTCCCTCCCCCATAGAGGATGATCAGAAGCCACATGCTTTCATTATCTTCTCTCCAGCTGGAGGGGAGTGGCTGAGCTGCCAGGAAGAGACATTGGTAGATGAAACAGAGGAAAAAAAGGAGAAATAAATACTTGCATTCTTCCTTAGTCCAAAATAAAGACTCTATGGTCCTACCCTGAATTGGAGGACTGCTAGAATCAAGGAATAAGTTTATTCCACCAGCTATTCAGGAGGCTGAGGCAGGTGGATCATAAGTTCAAGGCCAGCCTGGGAAATTTAGCAAGACACTGTCTCAAAATAAAAGAAAAAATGGGAAAAAATGCCAGGACGTAGCTCAGTGGTGTGAGACTCAATCCCCTGTACACACACACACACAATCACACATGTGTCATTGTGTGTGTGTGTGTGTATTCCCCCAATAAATGAATAAATTTTGGCCCAGGACTTTAATTTCAATTGTAGCAGAATGAGCAATGACTACTCCACCAGTCATGAGAACCTGTGGCTCCAGCTGAGGCTTCTCTTCTCTTCCCATTACCCCCTTACTACTGTTTGTAGTTCTACTCACAAGAGTTCATGTGCTGGAGACTTGGTTTCTAGTGTGGTTATATTGAGAGATGCTGGAACCTTTAAGAGGTGAAGCCCAGTTTGGTTAGTTCATTGGGGACATTGCCCTCAGAAGGGATTAATCCTGGTCTCATGAAATGAGTTAGTTCTCACAAGAACAAGTTGTTATGAAGAGCACAGCTGATCCCTGAATCCCTCTCTCAGCTCTTGTCCTGCCAAATGATTTCTCCCTCTCACAAATATTCCTGCCACGATGCCATCTACCATATTGTGACATAACCAAGGGGGTCCTTACCAGAAGGTGAACCAACAGAGCCATCTAATCTTAGACTTCAAGCCTCCAAAGCTGTGCACTAAGTAAACCACTTCCCTTTATGAAGTCTCTTGTTATAGTAACAGCAAATGAACGAATACACCTCTCTTCCTTGTACAAATAAATAGTGCTCCCACTGTCTCTTTATCTCTTCTTCCTTAGTAAAAAAAAAAAAAAAAAAAAAACAACCTCACATTTCTATTGGGAACAAAGTCAAGTAGGAAAAACAAACAAACAAACAAACATATTTCTAAGCCACCCACGTAGCTGGGTGCTACTGTATAGGTTTTAAGTTCTGGGCACCGAAATGATATGTTCAATTATGGAAAGGTGCCTAATGGACTAGACATTCCTGTTTCCTCTTACTCTTTTTTTCCTGGTATAAAGCAGATGTGGTAACTAAAGATAGAGTGTTCATCCTGGCCACATGTTGAACTTAAACTTGAGCTTAAGCCCCTAACACTGCAGAGCATCCTATCAACTGTGAGGGTATACTCAGACTTCTAAGTTAGAGGAAATAGACTTCTTTCTATCATTACTTGATTTTTCTCTGTTAGAGTTGGGTCTAATCCTGACTGATAAATGTTCCCTTTGAATTGTCCTCAGGCAAGGGGAGAGAAGCAAGAACACAAAAAACTCACCCTAGATTGAGTTTCTAAAAGGAAGACAAGCCTGAGAGCCATGTGCAAAGAGTCATAAATAAAAATTCATCTGTGAAAAAAAAAACTGCATATAGCCCCACATATTAAATAGTAAGATGGAGAGGAGAACCATATGAAAAAGCAAAAATACCCTGACAGAAAAAAAAGAACTAAAGAATAAAAAATATATCCAGAAAGAAACATACTTAGTTGGGTGTGGTGGCACACGCCTGTAATCCCAGTGACTCGGAGGCTGAGGTAGAAGGATCACAAGTTTGAGGCCAGCATCAGAAATTTAGTGAGGCCCTAAGCAACTTAGTGAGACCCTGTCTCAAGGTAAAAATTAAAAAGGGCTGAGGATGTAGCTCAGTGATAGACCCCCTGGGTTCAATCCTCAGTACAAGAAAGAGAGAGAGAGGAAAAGAAAGGGAAAGAAAAAGAAAAAACTTGAAGAAAAATTCTTACAATGAATTCTTTGCATTCTAGAAAAATAATTTTAAAGTACATAAATTCAATAAAATGAATATCAAAGGTGAGCTAAGCCAAAAGAAGGTTGAGATTGCAATGTGCAATGGTTAATTTTATGTGTCAACCTGACTATTCATTTCATGTGCCTGGATATTGGGTGAAATTATATTCTGGAGGCTATTGCTGGATTTGATTAGCATTTGAATCAGTACAGCAGACTGCCTTTCCTGATATGGCTGGGTCCCATCCAATGTACAGAAGACCTGAATAAGAGGATGCTCCTTCTACCTGATTTCTTTGGGTTGGGTTGTTGGTCTTTTCTGGCCTTCAGACTCAAACTGAAATATTGACTGTTCTCAAAAAAATAATTTTAAAGTATATAAATTCTTATGTTACACCTGTCAATATTTCTCCCTGTCCCCCCCCCCCCCCTTACTCCTCCAAAGAGGTGGTGTATGGAAGGAGAAACATCACTTTGGTTCTGGGATCACCAGTTAAGGATGTGCAGGAGCTTTATTAACAAAAAGCAAAATCTTGATAGATGTATTAGTCGACAAATAACTCTTCTCCATTTTACTGCTGTAGAAACTCAGGGTGGCCTCCTGGAAGAAGAGCTGCGTCACCTCTGACTTCTTATTGCTCCTGCCGCATAGTGGCAGAGTGCACTTATTAACATGGTTGAAGACCCTAGGGTTCTCACTGTGCCAGATCATGAAGGGTTTCAGTTTGTACCATACAACATCGCCCCAAGCAAGACTGCTGCCCTATCCTTTCAAACTTGGCATTGAGTTGGTCTCTTGATGATGAAAACCTTTGCAAGCACCCATTTCCAGAATAGTGAGATGGCATGCATATTGAAGATTTGCTCAGGCAAATAATTGTCCTCTACCATCTGCTTATCTAGACCTCTGAAAAAATCCTTCAGGTGCCTTCACATCAGCATCCTCAGACTTGTCGCTCACTTTTACATTGTCTAGTAAATAACCATTCTCATTTAAATGACCCAGAGGCAGTAGTAAATTCAATCTGTACTCAAATCCAGCATGTGCGTGTGTGTGCACATGCGCACGTGTGTGTGTGTGCGTGTGTGTGTTACTTATTGGGAATTGAACCCAGGGGCTCTCTACCACTGAGCTACATCCTCAGCCTTTTTATTATTGATTCTGAGACAGAGTCCAACTAAGTTGCTCCAGTTGGCTTTGGATCCTGATCTCCTGATCCTCCTGCCTCAGCCTCCCAAGTCACTGGGATTACAGGTGTGCGCCACTGCACCTGACAGGTCCAGACTTTTCCTTCAACATCACAGACTGTGTGCTTTGGCCATGATCATCAAGTGGAGAGGGATATGCTTCTGTGTTTGGTCTTCAGTCCAGATTGTTAGACATTTCTCCATGTAGCCAGGTGCAATGGCACACTCCTGTAATCCCAGTAGCTCAGGAGAGTAAGGCAAGAGGATTAGAAGTTCAAAGCCAGCCTCTGCAATTTGGGCAAGGCCCTAAGCAATTCAGCAGCACCCTATCTCTAAAGAAAGTTTCTCCATGTCTGATACAGATTCTTCTTGACTTTTTGTTAGACTTGCTGCCCTCTGTGAAGCAGATCCTTTAACAACCATCACTTTGTTCTTGTTTTACAAGATCAGAGCCATGGTGGAACAGGGCATGTCTGATTGGCAAGTAATAATCATCACTGATTTCCTCCTATCTTCTCCATCAGTTTTAATTTCATTTGCAGGTCAGTCACACCACTGATAACATTAGCAGTGGATTTCATATGCTTAGGGTCCACAATGAACAAAACCACATGAGATTAAATCAAGAACAAGAGAAAACAATATAGTCGTAGGGACACAGTAAACAGTGATGCATGAGGCTATTGCTGGCATAACATGACATACTGTTTTACAATAGCCTTTTTATGAGTAGAAGGAGTACACTTAAAAATGGCAATTAAAAGTCTAATAAATACATAAACCAGCAACAGAGTGGTTTATTAACGTTATCAAGCATTATAGACTACATAATTGTATGCACTATACTTTTATATGACTGGCAGTGCAGTATGTTTGTTTACACCAGCATCTCCACAAAGATGTGAGTACTGTGCTGTGAAGTTAGGATGGCCACCATGTCACTAGGTGATAGAAAATTTTCACCTCCATTATAATCTTATGGGACCTCCATTGTATGTGTGGTCCATCATTGACTGAAAAAAAAAAAGCATTGTGAAAACAAATACAAGAATAGTGAAGAAATAGCTAAGAAATAAATGGGCACAAAATATTTAAAAAGGAAGAGAATTGAGGGAGACTGATTACCTAGTTCTAAATCAGATACTAGTATTTATTATGAAATATCAACAATTAATTGACCTATGAGGTAATTAGTCTGGTAATTAATACTTAATAAAGAAGTATTTTTAAATGATACCAATCTGTAGAACAAACATGATTAACCAATAAATAGTACTAGTTAATGGGCTAACTACTTAAGGGGGAAAAAGTTTTGATTCTTGCCTTATCACAAAATAAACTTGAGACACAATTTCATGTAAAACATAAAATACTCAAGAGGCTAGACAATTGTGTGAACAAAAGTGTGAATATTTAGCCGGGCGCGGTGGCTCACGCTTGTAATCCCAGCATTTAGGGAGGCTGAGACAGGAGAATCGCGAGTTCAAAGCCAGCCTCAGCAACGGCGAGGCACTAAGCAACTCAGTGAGACCCTGTCTCTACATAAAACACAAAATAGGGCTGGGGATGTGGCTCAGTGGTCCAGTGCCCCTGAGTTCAATCCCTGGTACCAAAAAAAAAAAAGTGTGAATATTTAAAATAGAGAATTTTGAAGTGGATCTATTTTTAACTCTGGCATAGCACACATAACTTAAAACTAAGTGTACAGTTCCACAGCATTAAGTGCTTTTACCTTGTACAGTTGTTGCCACCATCCCTCTTACAAAACCGAACTCTGAGCCTGGCGCAGTGGCGCATGCCTGTAATCCCAGCA
>PVHX01009232.1:0-42192 GCA_004024805.1 Geosciurus inauris | reverse complement strand
GTTACATCTCCAGCCCTGTTTTTCTTGTTGTTGTTTTTTTTTTTTTTTTGGTACCGGGGATTTAACTCAGAGGCACTCGACCACTGAGCCACATCCCCAGCCTATTTTGTGCTTTATGTAGAGACAGGGTCTCACTGAGTTGCTTAGGGCCTCGCTGTTGCTGAGGCTGGCTTTGAACTTGCTATTCTCCTGCCTCAGCCTCCCAAAGTGCTGGGATTACAGGCGTGTGCCACCGTGCCAGGCTTCCAGCCTTGTTTTTTATTTTAAGACTGTGTCTTGCTAAATTGCTTAGAGTCTCACTAAGTTACCTAGGCTGACCTTGAATTGTGATCCTCCTGCCTCAACCTCCCTAGTTGTTGTGATTACAGGCGTGTGCCACTGCCAGCATGGAATCCACTTTTGAAGTTAGAATAGTGAAAACAAACTGTGTTCAAGGTACCCCATTTATCTTTATATTTCTATGTAAAATTGATCATGTCTAAGTATATCATGATTATTGAAACATGATTTGGAGTTTCTCTTTTCAGGAAAATCTCAAGTGATAACAAAGCTGATGGTCTGTGTTTAATTCATCTTTAAATGTGAGAAAATCCAAAATAGAATTTTTGAATTTTTTAATTAAAATAATCATAGCTTGATTAGAATTAAATAACAAATAATTCATTAATTATTATTATTATTATTATTTGTATCAAGGATTGAACCCAGCTCATTTTTTTGTTTGTTTGTTTTATGTAGAGACAGGGTCTCGCTAAAATTGCTAAGGCTGGCCTTGAACTTGCAATCCTCCTGCTTCAGCCTCCTAAATTACTGAGATTACAGGGGTACACTACCCTGCCCAGTTAATTAAGTGAAATTCTTAAGCGGTATTTTGTTTACTCACTTCATCAAACAACTCTACAGATATTTAAGTTTTGATACTCTCTAATCCAAACTATTCTTTATGTTAATCTGTGTGTGTATGTGCACACACATGTACATGCTCGCACTGGAGACTGAATCTGGATTGAACTCAGGGGTACTTGACCACTGAGCCATATCCCCAGCCCTATTTTGTGTTTTATGTAGAGACAGGGTCTCTCACTGAGTTGCTTAGGGCCTCGCCCTTGCTGAGGCTGGCTTTGAACTCGCGATTCTCCTGTCTCAGCCTCCCTAAGTGCTGGGATTACAGGCTTGCGCCACCGCGCCCGGCTTCCCTTGACTTTTTGAGTTTGCCTTATTTCATTTAAAATAATGCTCTCAAGTTCTATTTATTTTCCTGAAAATGACATAATTTCATTCTTTATGGCTAAAACAAACAAACAATGTGTGTGTGCATGTGTGCGTGTATTACATTTTCTTCATCCATTCATTTTTTGACAGACTCCTAAACTAGTTTCATAATTTGGCTATTGTGAATTGTGCTGCTATAATTGTGGGTATGCAAATATCACTGAAGTATGCTGACTTTAATTCTTCAGGATAAATCCCGAGGAGTGGCATAGCTGAGTCATAAGGTGGTTCCATTCCTTGTCTTTTGAGGAGCCTCCATACTGATTTCCATAGTACTAATTTACAATCCCACCAATAGTATCAAAGTGTTCTTTGCCCCAAGTCTTCTCCAGCATTTATTATTGTTTGTATTCTTGATGGTTGCTATTCTGACTGGAGTTAGGTGAAATCTCAGTGTAGTTTTATTTTGTTTGTTTTGTTTCTTTTCTTTCTTTTTTATTTTTTTTTTTGCTACCAAGGATTAAACCCAGGGGCACTTAACCATTGAGCAATATCCCTATCCCTTTTTGTATTTTATTTAGAGATAGGGTCTCAGTGAGTTGCTTAGCTGAGGCTGGCTTTAAACTTGGGATCCTCCTGCCTCAGCCTCTTGAATTACTGGGATTACAGGCGTGCACCACCATGCCTGGCTCTTAGAGTAGTTTTGATTTGTATTTCCCTAGTTGCTAAAGATGTTGAACATTTTTTCATACATTTGTTGATCATTTGTATTTCTTCTTTTGAGAAGTGTCTGTCTACCTAGTCCTTAATTTTTTAATAAATATTTATGAACTCAAAAAAAAGACTGCATTCATTCCTAAAGTTATCAAACTTTGTCTTTATATTTGCATTAACTGTTCATCTATTATTTTATTTATTTAACTGTTTTAAATGCTTAATAACTGCTTTTGTTCATAAATTTAACAACTTCAACAATATTAATTATTCTAGCATTTTTCTTTTGTAATAAGTACAGACTTCAATGGAGAGAATTTCAACATAAAACACTTGGGGAAATTTTCTCTTCAAATTATACCTAGAATGTTTCCTATATTTAAAAGTGATTATGTGTTTGGATATTAACAATAAATGACTTATTTAGGCAGGTGTGTTGCCATATGCCTATAATCCCAGGAACTCAGGAGGCTGAGGCAGGAGGATTGCAAGTTTGAGTCCAACCTCTGAAATTTAGTGAGACCCTGTCCCAAAATAAAAAAGGCTGGGGAGATAGCTCAATGGTAGGGAGCCCTAGATTTAATCCCCAGAACAATAATTTTTTTAAGAAAAGGGCCTTTTTTGAATTATGAATGTTATGCTGATTAGCTACAATGGTGACCTAATCAGAGATAAGGAAACCTGTTCTGTAAAAAGCCAATTAGTAAATACTTTAAGTCTCTCGAGTTTCTGTTGCATATACCCATCCCTGCCACTCAAGTGTAAAATGAGCCATTATGAAAGGGTGTGGTAGGTTGCAATAAAACGTTGTTTATAAAACTCAGTGAACACCATATTTGGCCTAAGGATTGTAAATTGCAGACCTCCTGATCTAGATGATAACTCATCAAGAACAAAAATGAAGCTGGGTACAGTGGCGCACACCTGTAACACCAGCACTTTGGGAGGATGAGACAGGAGAATCGCAAGTTCAAAGCTAGCCTCAGAAATGGCGAGGTGCAAGGCAACTCAGTGAGATCCTGTCTCTACATAAAAAATAAAATAGGGATGGGGATGTGGCTCAGTGGTCGAGTACCCCTGAATTCAATCCCTGGTACCAAAAAAAAAAAAAAAGAACAAAAATGGGAATGCTAAAATTGATATTGAAATTAACATTTGACCAATAAGTCTTGCACAGACCAAAGATGAAGCCAAATGGCAGATTTGGGCCAAACTGAAGTCAAGGTGAACTACAGAGCTTCCCTAATAGATACAAGCATATGCACTGCAAATTTTTGGAAAGATAAATAATTATCAATCTTGGTTATGATTGGTGAGTGAAGAGGGGGCTATTGGAGTAGGGAGACTTTATTATCATTAATAATAATGAGACTTTTTCTTTTCACTTAACATCTTTATTTCCTATTAATTTTTTATCATGTGCATTTATTACTTTAAAATGAAGTCAAAGAACATTTTCTCACTGAATGACCTGGGATACATAGAACCAGAATGTTTGTTGTTCTGTATCAAATATTTATTGAATGGCATTTTCTTTTTAAATAGAAAAGCAAAATTAGCAGACCTTCTGAAATTTCCTTGTGATAATATGTGGCAATTCTTATACCAAGATAATTTGACTTCGTCATGTTTTGGTACAATGACATTCTGTGTAAGATCAACCTAGCATGCCAGTCCATGTGTTCAAGGGCTGTAAGAGGCACAAACAAGGAACATATTGGACTAAATAACATCAAAAGGCTGGAAATGGTAATTCTGTTCATTGATTATATATTTAGTTTTCTTTTATTACACTGATCAGAATCTTGACTCAATGCATTTTTACCAAAAATGACTTTATAATTAATAATAATAAAGTATTGCAAGGCAGGATATTTATCAACAAATCTTGGAGAAACATTAATAACTAATATATCTTAAATACTTATAATGAACCAGCACCATACCAAGGGCTTGCCACGAATTATAACAATCACTATTCACTTTTCCCCTGTGAAGTATGTGCTAATATCTTCCACATTTTACAGGTAACAAAATAAGGTTTGGAAACATTTGTAATTTTATCCAAAATGGCAACGTTAGTTCTGAGATTTGAATCTAAGCTGTCTGATTTGAGCCTTTCCCCTTGGTCATGGTAGTTGACTCATGAGGAGAGAGTTGAGTGGTGTTTCACAAAAGATTTCAATTGGCTGTGGAATCCTCTCTATGACCTCCCAGTACACAGAGGCGGCAGAAGATGGGAAGCCCTGCAGGGGGCGCTAAAGCTACTTCCTCCAGTGTTATAGTCTCAGAACAGTCCATGAGATTGGCGTTTCATTTCTGACAAAAAGTTGTATGGGCATAAAGATAAGACAGGTAGGACTTTTGAGCATCCATACAACTTGTTCAGGTTTTGAACTTGATTGGCATTACTCTATCTGATGATTGAAAATAATTGTAATGAATAAATCAACATCATCAATTCAAATTCATCAATTCCTCCTGCAACCTGAACATCCGAATACAATGGAAATACCCTGCTCGGCTTCTTGAAATGTTTAGGAATGCCAATAAACACACCCTCTGCAGCAGGCTGAACTGGAGTGAGGGCCGATGAGACAGAAGAGCAACAACAAGCTGAACGAGAAGGAAGTGATGGATACTGGAATTCAGAAAAGAGGAGCTGGAATCTAATCTGAAAGGATGAAGCAGAATGTACAGCTGGAAAGAGGAAACAATGTTAACATTCTAACAAGGAATTTCCCTCAAATCCTTGAAAGCCATGTTTGCCCTCAGAATGACTGAAGCCCATATAAAGATAATATTCACAAACAAGCCCCAGTTTGCTGCAAACACTGGGCCATGTGAGGCAGATAGACCTAGAAGGTCAGAGGCCCAAGTTCATGGTGGCCCAGTAAGCTTTTGCTGTTGTATTCGCATGTTCCTCTGACTTTTTGTCTTTGTGGGGAAGCCTGTCTTATGACTGAAAATAAATTACTGAAATTTGTAAATAATTTACAAATTCCATTTCCTTTTTTCTTATCCAAGATCCAGTTCTTTCAGAGCTTGGAGTAATTGGTATGTGAATGGTGCCACCACACCTCTCCTCACTGGTTAATTCACTGGAGTGTGTTAATGTCTTAGCCAATAAACGAAATGACAGCCGCCAGACTAAGTGCCCACAAAGTAGGAAAGTTGTTTTAGTCAGATTTTATGTCACTGTGACCACAAAGCTAGACAATTTAGAGAGGAAAAAAATTATTTTGGCTGGGCACGGTGGCGCACGCCTGTAATTCCAGCACTTTGGGAGGCTGAGACAGGAGAATCACGAGTTCAAAGCCAGCCTCAGCAAAGCCAAGGTGCTAAGCAACTCAGTGAGACCCTATCGCTAAATGAAACACAAAAAATAGAGCTGGGGATGTGGCTCAGTGGTCGAGTACCCCTGAGTTCAATCCTAGGTACCAAAAAAAAAAAGTGGTTTTTTTGGCTCACAGTTTCAGAGGTTCAGTCCATGGTAAGCCGACTCTGTAACTCTGGACCCCAGGGGAGGCAGAATATCATGGCGAAGGGGCTTGGTGGAGAAAAGCAGCTCAAGATACACAACCAGGAAGCAGAGAGAGAGCGCTCCGCTCATCAAGGACAAAATATAAAACCCAAAAGCACACCCCCAATGACCTACTTCCTCCAGTCACACTACTGGCTTACTGTTAACACCTAGTTAATCCCTACAGTGGGTTAATCCACTGATTAGGTTATACCTGTCATAATCTAATCTTTTCACATCTGAAAATTCTTATATGGTCTCACACATAAGCTTTAGGGGACACCGTATATCTGAACTATTAACAAAAGTGCCCTGCAAACCCAAGGCACTATGTGAAAATAAGGCATGGGATGTAATTCATTGGTTTCTAGATCCACTATATGTCAGGATTTCCAGAGGATATAAGTCAAGCATATTCCAGAATTCTTTCTCCAGAAATTCTGATTCGATCAGTCCAAACAGGACTATGTTTATTTGTTTGTTTTTGTTTTATGATACTGAGGATTGAACCCAGGAATGCTCTACCACTGAGTTATACCCCCAGTTCTTTTTATTTTATTTTGAGACAGGGTCTTGCTAAATTGCTGAGGCTGACCTTGAACTTATGATCCTCCTTCCTTGGCCTCCCATGTAGCTGGGATTATGGGCATGTGCCATTACACCAGACAAGACACTATTTTTAATAAGTGAGCAGGACTTTGGAAGGCTCTTGAGGATCACTGCTTGCAGTTGATCTCTATACCTGCTGCCCCCACTCATTTCATGCAGCCCTCCCTTGTCCTTGTTTTCCCATTCCAAGGATTCTTCCTTCAACCCCAGTAAATCGTGTAGCAGCCTCCATTCCAATCTTCTATCCAATCTAGGCTTTCTCCCATGTCATGCTGACTTGTCCTCCAACTTCACTAACACCAAATATATTTCCTCCTTGACCTAAAATTTATCTTTATGGAGTGTACTTTGTATAAATTGGGTCTAAACCTTACTTTCTATTTTTTATTTAACTTATTTATTTGGAGTTTCTGAGGATCAAACCCAAGGCCTTGCATAAGCTAGGCAAGCCTGCTACCACCGAATTATATCTCTAGTCCTCTGGTCTTCAACTTTAAATTAGAAGAAATATTGGAAAGAATTGTGAGAGGTGCCAGGCATGGTGGTGCCCACCTGTATCCCAGTGATTCAGGTGACTGAGGCAGAAGGATAGCAAGTTCAAGGCCACCTCAGTAATTTAGTGAGACCCTGTCTCAAAATAGAAATAAAAAGGGCTGGGGATGTGGCTCAGTTGGGTTCAATTCTCAGCACAAAAGAATTGTAAGAGTTTTAAAGATATTTTGGAGGGAGCATTAAAATTTACATAAGAGAATTCTGCTTCCATTCAATCTGGAAGATCTTATTTTATAGGGAGCAAAGAAACACTGCAATGACACCATGAGGACGTCAGATGCTAGTAAGCTCTAGAGTATGCTACGTGACACGTGACCTGCGTACCAGCAGCATTGGCCTCCACCTGGGAGCTTGCCAGAAATGAAACATCTCAGATCTCACTCCAGATCTACTAGCAGAATCTCCAGGTGATTGTTGTGTACTTTAAAGTTTGAGAAGTACTGGACTGAGGTTGTGGCTCAGTGGCAGAGTGCTTACCCCTCACATGTGAGGCACCGGGTTCGATACTCAGCACCACATAAAAATAAGTAAAACAAAAATAAAGACACTGTGTCCATGTATAACTAAAAAATATTTTAAAAAAAAGTTTGAGAAGTACTATTCTATTGGAGATGACATCCCATCTCCTCAACAAGAACAATTTTTGCAAGGAACAATAAGAGAAGAAACCATATAGAGTAAAAGAGATGAAGGGACTTATCAACAAGATGCAATGTGTAAGCTTTAGATCCTGATTTGAAAATAATAGCTGTAAAAAAAGTTTTAAGCTGGCTGTGGTAGTGCATTGTTATGGTTTAGATATGAGGTGTTCTCCCAAAGCTCATGTGTGAAACAGTGCACAAAAGTTTAGAGGTGAGACGATTGGGTTATGAGAGCCTTAACCTGATCAGTGCATTAATCCACTGACAGGGATTAACTGGCTCTCATGTTTGGGTATCATACCCAGATCCATGTGCATGCTAGTCACGCACTGTACCACTACACTACACTCCAGCCCTGCTATTATTTTAAAGCTAAATTGATGGTGTGCAGTTATAGTAAAAAAAGAGGGAGGGGCCTTATTTTTTAGGGATAATCTGCTTCAATATTTATTAACAAAATGATTCCATGTCAGAGACTTGCTTCAGAGTAATTCCATGGGTCAGGGCTCAGTGGCACATGCCTATAATCCCAGTAGCTCAGGAGGCTGAGACAGGAGGATTTAAGTTCAAAGCCCTAAGCAACTTAGCAAGACCTTGTCTCCAAATAAAAAATAAGAGTGGAGATGTGGCTCAGTGGTTAAGCACCCCTGGGTTCAATCCAGGACCAAAAAAATATCCAATGATCCAGTGATTTTACCTCTGAACAGTCTGAATATGCCTGCATTAACACAGGAAAGTTTGGGAGATACCTCATATCCAAATAATAACACATCCTATCCTCCATGTGATAACCTAAAACATCTCTTTCCTCTTGCTTCCCACTTTATATTTTAAATATATTCAGTGAGCCTTGTGATTCAAGCATCTTATTGTTCTCCCTGCCTCTCTATTCATGACCATTAGGATAGCCTGCATAATCGTGTGCTTGAGGTAGGACGATCAAGTTGTCCTGATTTGCCCAGGACTTGCCCAGTTTTAGTACTAAAATCCAGCATGCTTAGAGTCCCCTCAGTCCTGGGCAAACAAGAATAGTCAGTCACCTATTTGGAGATAACTGCTGCATCGAGTTCATTTCTCATTGAAACAATCTCTTGACCTCTTTGCTCTTTTTCAATGTTTGTAATCTTCAATGATTGTAATCTGCCAAAAATGTTCTAAGCTCACCAATTGCTTTGTCAAATCAAACTGATACTTATTTTATTTCACTGAAGCAATGAACACTTTTATTCCTTTTTTTTCCTCAAGACTTTATTCTTTTAGTTTCCACCACACCTCTTGCATTATCTAGACCCTTTCTGGATTGAATGTGAACAGGATGAATCCCAAGCACCTGCAATTCAAAAAGTTCAAAACTGAATGCATGACGTTCTCCCCAACACTTTCTTCCTAAACAGTCTCTCCCCACCACATACCCTAGACTTCACCCACTCCACTACTCAAGCCAGAAAGTGAGTGATCCTGAACTCTTCCCCACCTCCATATATGTGTTTCATGTTGGTTCCTAAAGGGACCCTAGGACACTCACCAGAAGTTGCAAGTGTTCCACAGATCAGTCCATAATGACCTCTCCTTGCATTTCCCCTTCACTTTCCACCCATTTAGCCTTACCTCTCAGCTCCTTCCTCCTGACTAGGTCCTTCAGAAAGCATTTGGAACTGGCTTTGGGCAACCATGTTAGTCAGATTTCCATTACTGTGACCCAAATACCTGAGATCATCAATGAGTAGAAGATTATTTGGGCTCATGGTCTCAGAGGTTTCAGTCCACAGTCAGTTGGCTCCTTCACTTTTGGGCCTGTGAGAAGGCAGAAGATGAGGGGAGTACATGGAGAAGGAAGCTGTTCCACCCATAGTAGCCAGAAGGGAGGGAGGGATAGACGGAGGGAGAGAGAGAAGAAGGGGTTGCCAGTCTCCTTTGAGGGCATACCCCCTAATGACCTAACTTCCTCGAAAAGGGATCCACCTCTCCAAAGTTCTGTCATCTCCCAGTAGTACCACAGACTGGGTACCAAGCCTTCAACATGAAAATGTTTGGAGAACATTTCAGGTCCAAACTACGGCAACAACTTACCTCAGCCTTGGTCTACTACCGCGTATTTGCCGTCTGGCCATTTTTCTATAACTCCTTTCAGGTGGACCTGCAATGATATCCAAATCTCTGTTTATCAGGGGAGGAGAACCAAAGAGCCACTCCTGCTGTTGTCACCACCTCTGTTCTTCTCTTTTCCTACACCTGCTGCCTTATCACCAACTCATCCCTCCGTGGCTGAAGTGCTGCAGGAGTGACTTAACTGACCTCCTATCTCAGATATTATAACCTGACCCAGTACCCATTTCCCATCCCAAATACATTTTCTCTACGGCCTTCAATGATCTTTATAAAAACACAAATCTTATTAAGTAGGCCATTTTCTTGCTTAAAGTCCTTTCAAACTCTTTGCTTGACATTTAAAGCCCTTCATCTTCTTATCCCCCTCTGCCTTATCCTGTCTCATATTTCATGCTTCTATCATGCTGAGCAATTTGCACTTCCTAATGTGCCATGATTGCTCGTCATTTTGCATATTATTAACTCTTTCTGAAATGCATGATACTCTTTCCAACTCCCGCCCTCCTCCCACCAACCAGCAGCAACACATATAACTCCCGCTCTCCCACATGCCAATCCAGTGCCAGCTGGGTCACCTCTTTGATCAGTACCACCCAAAGTCTGGTTGGATATCCTGCTAGATATTTCCATAATATCCCTGGCTTACTGAGGGTGTGCTAATACGTATCAGAGTATCACAGGTATATATATTTTCTAAAAATAATCTATCTTTCCCACTTGATCATGAATTTCCCAAGGGCTTTCATTTCCACAGCCCAGTATAGCTTTTAGAATGATAGGTGTTCCATACATGCTTATTAAAGGAATAAATAGGTAAGCAACCTGAGTAAGGTAAACTATGTGAGAGCTATAGCTAAGTTGTATATGTTTGTCTCCTGTGCTATCATCTATTTGTCCTGGGCCATTGCAAATAGGGAGAAGGAATCTTACTGGAGAAACTGGGAAGATTGGAGAAAGGCCTAGATTCATGTCCCTGGACTGAACAGCCCTCTTGTGGTAGTGGCAAGAAGTGAGCCAAGATGGCAAGATGGCCTAGCCTAAGGATCATATATGTTTGCAATCCTCCACCCACTCTGGTTGCCTGAGGAGGGGGAAGAAAGAGGAGTCTTCACAAGCAGATGCACATACCCTCATCTGCTTCTTCATTGTCATCTTCAAATTCATTCATTTTCTTCATCTCCATTATTCATATCTTTTCAAGCACTTGAGTGTTCCAATAATGGAGGAAGGAAGGTATCATTCAGGCCCGAAGTTCACCATCTTTTCTATGGCATTTTCATCAGGAGTCCCCAAATCCATGTTATTCCAGAGTCATATGCTTACATGGTGTATTGATAAGCTTTCTGTCACTATGACAAAATGCCTGAGATAACTTATAAGGAAGAACAATTTAATTTGGATCAGGGTTTCAGAAGTTTCAGTCCATGATCTTTTGGTTCCATCACATTGGGCCAATGGTGAAGCCAAATATCATGGTGGGGAGCATGGGGTGAAGCAAAGCTATTCACTCTGTGGTGGTCAGAAAGCAAAAGAGAGAGAGAGGAAGGAGCCAGGATCCCAGTATACCCTTTGAGGGCATGTCCCCGCTGACCTACTTCCTTCAACTAGGCCCCACCTCCTAAAATTTCTACCACTTCCCAATAGCTTCACCAGCTGGAGATCAAGTCTTCAATGCATGAGTCTTTAGAGGACATTCCTGATCCAAATTGTGCAAGTCAGCTTTACATTGCGGTGACCAAGATACCCAACAAGACCAACTCAGATGAGGAAAAGTCTATTGTGGGTTCATGGTTTCAAAGGTTCAGTCCATGGTTGGCCACCTCCATTGCTCTGGGCCCAAGGGAGGCAGAATACCATGGCAAAAGGGTAGCAGCAGAAAAGAGCTGCTTACCTCATGGCAGCTGGGAAGCCGAGAGAAAGACAAAAGGGGAAGGGCCTCAAGGAAGATGAATTCTTCCAGAGCTTGCCCCCAGTGACCCACCTTTTCCAGGCATGTCCCACCTGACTATAGTTACTGCCCAGTTAGTCTTTCACATTAGGATGGACTGACTACAGCTCTCACAATCTAATCATTTCACTTCTGATCATTGCTAAATTGTCTCCTGAGCTTTTGGGGGACACCTCATATCCAAACTATGGCACAAACTATAATGCACTGGAATCTATGCCTATCCTTCAACACCTCTATAACAAAATGACAGCATATAAACATGTCACATTCATCTCCCTTCAAACTGTGGTGATAAGTAGGATTTCATTCCTCTTATGCAAAAGGCTTAGGTGCTCTAGAGAACTGCTTTTAGATTTGCCTAGTCTTATGAAAAATGTTCAATGGGAAATGTTAAGTCCAAGTTCCAAAATTTTAGATACGAAGTATTTACAATTAATTTTAGTTTTCCTATTAACTCTGGCCCATGGCCACCAAATTCCCATCTCAACAGCAATTAGCTTCTGGTATGTCTTCCCCAGGCATTTGATGCTGTATGTCTGCGTGGATGCACAAGTGTGTACATATGCCCAGAACATACCTCATATATTAGTAGACTTCTAAGTGCCCTATGGGGTCTGTGTGGCCTCCGTGACACAGGAAACACAAAGGCTAGAGCATGCACTTGACCCTGGCCTGACTCATCCCAGCCCACGCAGCTGGCCCATACCACCCCATCTGCTGGCCATCGTTTCCTCTTCTGGTCAGGTAGTAATTCATTTTGCTGCCTACTTCCAATTCAGCCACCAAGAAAGTAGGGCAATATCATTGTATTTTCTAAATCCAATACATCTTTTCAAATAAAAGAAAACTCTGCCACGGAAGAGTTTCAAAATTGAGGTCTGTTCCGATATATTCAAGTAAAGTGGCCAAGTGCTGAAGGTGACGGACTTGTGGCACACAAGAAATAAACCAAAAGAAATCACAACAAAAACTGTATGCATAAAAAGTGAGTATCTGCTGAAAAGAATACTAACATTTCCAATCCCCACAATTGTAGAGAGTGTAGAAATTCTCATTTTTCATCTTTTTAAAATTGCCTGCTGTTTCCTCTGTGTAATAATTTGATTACACCCATACACCTTTCATTTTTCTTTATCCGTTCAGCTCCCGACAAATCCTGCCTGCTTGATGGGTCAGCGTTGATCTACAATGCCGCCATCTTGGGCTGCTATGGGTTTTCTTCCCTCATTCCCCTCAGCAGACCGCAGGGACTTCTGGAAGCAACTCCTATATCTATATCATCTGCTCTGGTGACATATTGGGTAAAACAGGGTTCCCATACTTGTTGCGTTGATGCTCTGTTAATAGATTGGCGTTACAGACCCATTTTTGTCTTTTTTTTTTTTGTACCAAGGATTGAACCTGGGGTGCTTAACCACTGAGCCACATCCCAACTCTTTTTTTTGGTACCGGGGATTGAACTCAGGGGCATTCAACCACTGAGCCACATCCTCAGTCCTTTTTTATATTTTATTTAGAGACAGGGTCTCACTGAGTTATTTTGTGCCTCACTAAATTTCTGAGGCTGGCTTTAAACTTGTGATCCTCCTAAGCCGTGTGCCACTGCACTCAGCTCCATTTTTGCCTTTTGACAGACATATAGACAAGGTAGGACAAAACATTGTATGAATGTGATATAGTTCAAGGAATATGATGCAAAAACTCCCTCATGCTCTTGGAGCTGGGAACTAACATTCAAAATGGAGGAGGGAGAGGCTCAGGCACAAATTATTTTGCCTGGGAGGAGTCTTTTTCGAAGTACCGATTATAATTGGCCCAGGGGTCCACTTTCTAACAAAGGTGTAAAACAGTTGTGAAGGTGCAGAACTCCAGGGCAATTTAAAAACAAAAGGGAAAGCTCTGGGATTGAGTAAGGCAGGCAATCCCACTCTCTGATGGCCTGGGTGAGAAACAGAGGCCAAGGGGCTAGAGTAGGAGGCCAGTTCTGCTCTAACTGGCTGTGATGCCTCCAGGGAGCCTTGGACAGCTTTGGAGCCTTTGTGTTCTCATCTAAGAAGTGGGAGCTCATCTCCCAAGATCCCATTTCAGATGGTCCTGCTTTCAACTGTTGACAATCTGGTAGGAATGTCAGAGATAACATGTCAAATTTCTTTTACTCTCTCTAAAATAAGCAGGAAATCGCTGGTATCTTCAATATAAAACACTTAAAATTGAAGTCTTTCTTTTTCACATGCTTGCTGGAGTTCTTAGGTAATTTGGCTGATGTCATGGGCAAGCAGTGGAAAGTGCTGAGGAAATAAGCATCGTTGTTACAGCTAGAACACTCCAAAAGCCATCCTGAGGCTCCTCATTGGGCATCTGCTGTAGCTCCAGAACAGATGTTTGTTACTCTGGTAAAGGGAGGGAACTCAAAGAGTCTCATACATACTAGGCAAATGCTCTACTACTGAGCAACGCCCTCAGCCCTATTACATTGTCCTCGAGTGTTTGGTACAACAACAGTCCCAGAGAGAAGGATCAAAGTTTTTATATTACCCTCAATCCTCAGATACCATGCAGACTTCAATAAGTGAGAGCTAAAGCCAGGCATGGTGGCACTCATCTATAATCTTGGAGATTTTGGAGGCTGAGATAGGAGGATCACAAGTTCAAGGCCAGCCTGGGCAATTAAGGAGACCCTGTCTCAAAATAAATAAAAAAAATTAAAAGAAATGTAGCTCAGTGTTAGCACACCCCTGGTACAAAAAACAACAACAACATAAAAAAAAAAAATTCCCGCTGGGTGCCTGTAATCCTAGCAGCTCTGGAGACTGAGGCAGGAGGATCTTGAATTCAAAGCCAGCCTCAGAAAAAGTGAAGCACTAAGCAACTCAGTGAGACCCTGTATCTAAATAAAACACAAAATAGGGCTGGGGATGTGGCTCAGTGCTTGAGTGCCCCTGAGTTCAATCCCCAGTACTCCTCTCACCAAAAAACAAAAACAATAAACAAACAAAACAAAGAAAGAAAGCAAAGCTGGTAATTAGATCATATAAAAAGATCACTCAAGAGCAGTTCTGTATGAAGAACACCCTAAATAAGCAATGTCCATTTATACTGATTATTAGAAAATGTGAATAGATTAAAGTATTCAGATGTAATTTGGCTGTGCTAGTTACCAGTGTCCATGAGGAAATATGTTTCATCATCATGTTCATTTGGAATAAGAGTCTGAAAGGCAACTTTGTGTGCAGGGAACACAATTGGCTGCTGAGAGATTAGGGTGGCTTCCTGCAAGAGGTATTGAAACAATTTTGTGTACTTAAACACACCCACTCGTACACATCCCACAAAATATTTCTAGTACACTTCTTCCAAAAAGCGCTTCAGGCCTATCTACTTCATTTTGTATTCTGATGGTATTTCAAGACACAAGGAGAGAGGAGGGAATAGCAACAAAAAGAAAGTTGTCTCATGGGTCATTTATGTTGGAGCTGATCTTACTTAATAAGCTTAGATTGTGTGAATTAATAGAAGGCTTAGTGTGTAGCTCTGTGGTAGACCTCTTTCCTAGCATGTGTGAGTCTCCGGGTTCAATTCCCAGTACTGGAAAAAAAAAAAAAGTATACTATGTAGAACTATTAAAGAAGTGATTCTCAACATGTTGGAGGTAGTAATAATAGCTTTCATACGTAAAGTATAATTTTACAAGGTAATTTCATACAGATCCATTGGCTTTGTGCCTTAGTCTTCTCAGCTCTAAACCAGAAATGATGATAATGATGACGATAATGATGATAATGATGATTAACTCAAGATGACCCAGAGAAGTAAGTGCAGCTGGGCACAGTGGCACACATTTATAGTCCCAGTGATTTGGGTCAGGTGGAGGCAGGAGGATTATTTGAGCCCAAGAGCTCAGGGACCAATCTGGTAAAAACAGAGAGACTCAGTCTTAAAAAGGAAAAAAAAAAAGTATTGGAGAAAGTCAAAACCTACAAGTGCAAAGCCTGTGATCTTACTTTTAACAAAATACATTTTTTCTAACATGAAGGCAACCAGAACTTGGCCAAGATTCTAGCACTTTCCAAGCACTTAATAAATATCTATCAATGAGTAATGGAAGGAGGGAAAGGAAGGGAGAGAGAAAGGAAGGAAGGAAAGAGAGAAGGACTGATTTGACTTAAGAGTCCTAGAGATTACTCCTAAATTTTGGGTTCATGTACCTTAACAGACTATTCATCAATTCTCTTTTTTTGCATATGTGGTAGTTGGGATTGAACCCAGGACCTTCTGCATGCAAGGTAAGCACTGTACCAACTGAGCTATATCCTCAGCCCCAATTCTTTCTCTTTAAGAAGCAACTTGGACACAGTGATAGCATTATTAGTACTAATGGATATATGGCTGCTTTATCGCTCTCAGTTCAGAGGGCTTACTGTAGTACTAAGAACAATAGTGCCATCTAGTGACACTTCTAGTTATTGTCTCTAAAATTGCTTATGACAACTTTTCTAAAAACAAATTCACTTAAGAGACTAAGTGCGACATGTGCAATCTGTGATCGTCACCATTTTTTTATCCAAGAAAACTTTTCTTGAAATTTCAGTATATGATAAATTTTCACATCCTCAGATTTCCCAGATGATGTTTACATGGGGCCTCTTCACACCAGATTGTTCAGTAGTTTATATGTTTGTATTTCAAAGACTATGTTTCTTATATTTTAAGACATCATTTTGAGATAAAGTATTGATATAACTATATGACTATGTTTCAGGATACACTTTATTAAATATACACATTGATTGTGTTGAACTCAGAAAATAATACCTCAAGGTATAGTGCTTAGGTATGCTGGGGGAAAACAGCAGGAAGAGCAGAGGCAAGCAGAGGTTCTCCTTGAAGTCACCTTTAGGAAAGTGCATAGCACAGGAAAAGAAATGAAGGATCCATACCAAGCTCAGAGAGTTTTAGCCTCAGGCTCCCACCTTTTCATCTGAAGGCAACTATCTGCATAAGAAGACAACGTTTGTTCCCTTCCTTCTCCCATTCCAGTCACAGGTAGGACAGGAAAAGCTTTTTAATCATCTGCCCCATTACCTGAGGCCAAGCTGTGCTCATCTCTTCAGGACCCTTGTGACAGCCCCATAACTGGTCTTCTTGCTTCTACTTTTGCCTTTCCATTCTAAACACAGCAGCAACATTGAGTGTTAAAAACAATACTTCTTCCCTACCTAAAGCCCTGTGATTACATACCTGGACTCTGCAGCAAACACCACCCTTCAATAGTTAAGATCCTAGTGCTCTGCCCAGGCTCCTGCCACTCGTGCCTTGGGAAGTGCTGTTTTCCCCTGTCAGTAAACATCCTTGCCCTGGTCACACAGGGACCCCTTCTGGTCATGCAAATCTCAGCTTCCAGAGGCCTTTCCTGACCACCTTCTGTCAGACATGTTCAGTTATTCTCTGCACTGCATTTATCTGATATTTGATTGTTCATCTCTTGCTATAGAATTCCAGCCCCATGAGGGCAGCAGCCTCTTGGGACCTGCCCTCCAGGCTATCAACTTACAACAATTCCTCACAGGTAATAGGTGATTGATAAATGGTGGTTTAAATGATGGTCAAAATTATCCCACTGTTCCCACTTTTTCTCATAGAGCAATTCTTCATGGCCACCTTAAGCTAAATGGAAAAGGCAGGCAAATGTAGGTTATTTTATGTGTGTTGTCTTGGACAGTAGTTTCAGCTTTGTTCAACTTCCAGTCTATCAGTAAAAAGCAGGAATAATACCTCATGCGACATGAGGATTAGGTAATAAATGTGGAAACTCATTTGAAATGCCAAGCATTCTATCAAACCACCATAGCTGAGTTGCTCCCTCATTTTTTAAAAAATATTTTTTTAGTTGTAGATGGACACAATAACTTTATTTTCATGCAGTGCTGAGGATCAAACCTAGTGCCTCACAAGTTCGAGGCACACATTCTACCACTGCTTCCTCATTTTAAAGATGGTAAAAAGGAAACCCAAATTGATAGTAGGTGAATACTGATTTGCCTACTGCACCAAGCTATACAGTACAAATATTAAATAATATACAAGTGCTAGGCATGGGGCTGGAGCTGTAGCTCAATGGTAGAACGCTTGCTTCGCAAGTGTGAGGCACTGGGTTTGATCCTCAGCACCACATAAAAATACATAAAGCTATTGTGTCCTTCTACAACTAAAAAAAAATTAAAACATAAAAAGTTCTAGGCATGGTGGTGCACACCTGTAATCCCAGCTACTCAGGAAGCTAAGGGAGGAGTATTGGAGTTGAAGTCCAGCTTAGTCAACTTAGATAGTATCTCAAAAAAAAAAAGACTGGAAATGCAGCTCAGTGGTAGAATGCCCCTGGGTTCAATCCTCAGTGCAAAAAAACAAATAAAAATAAAGGCAAATGTATTGATTTTAAACAGAGAAAATCCTAATACACTTTTAGGACACATGTTGAACAATGTTGCCAAGCTTTTATTTTTATAAATTTTTCTTTTTTAAACTTTTCTCACATTCTTTGACCTTGAGGATTTTAAATGCACTCATACTAGTCCGTTTTTCTATCCATCACTTCATGAATTGAATTTCAACCAAACATATAACAGCATTGCTTTTTTTTTTTCAAATTTTTTTCCTTACTGGAGATTGAACCTAGAGTTACAGATTCTAAGCATGGGCTCTATCTCTATCTAAACTACACTCAGCCCCCTTATAATTTTGTCTTCTATTTTTTACCTGACATAGAATTTTCTAAAATCAATTACCCCAAGATTATTTTTATTATTTATTTGTGGTACTGGGGATTACACACGGGAGCACTAACCAATAAGCTACACCGCCAGGGACTCATGAGATACCCATGCTGGCCTTGAACTTGTGATCCTCCTGCCCTAGCCTTCCTTCCTAGTAGCTGGGATTCCAGGCATGCACCAACATGCCTGGCCCAAAATTATTTAAGTTTCAACAATGTCTACAACAATTATAATGTAATGGCATTTGGGACTTTTCATACAGACAACATTGTGGTTCTAGCACAATGAATTCTGGAATTAGGTGCCCTAGGAAGGAACTGCAATGTTCACTTATGAGTAGCCATTCAAATCAATCACTCAATTTCTTTGAGCTTAGAAACAGGAATAGAGGCTGGAGGTGCAGCTCAGTAGTAGCATGCATGAGGCCTTGGTTCAATCCCCAGCACCTTTCCATCCCAAATACGGGGTAATCTATCTCATAAGGTTATTGGGAATATTCAGTAAAAATCATGTATATGCAATGCCCACACAGAATAAATGTTCAATAACAACTACTCATTTCTTTAGAATTGTGCCTCATCTTATGATCTGAAAGTATTTAATGGTGTTCCAGAGCTTAAACATGATTTACTAAAATCATGAAAAAAACAAAGGCATAGTTTTTACTGTATAATAATGTTATATAGTTAAAAAGTTCTGAAGAAAACTGTCCCATATAGATGAAAAATCAATTTTTTCATGAAATTTAAATTATGTAAAGTTGGAAACCGGAGAGAAGGACTACTCCCCAACTACCACTCATTTGTTTAACTTGCCACTATATTCCATTTGAGTCAGCATAATCTTTATTTCAAAATAGCATTTTTATTATATAAAAGTGTAAAAATCCAGCAAAACCAGAAATACGGATGTATTTTCCTGGGCTTTCACATTTGTTGATTTTTATTCGCAATTTCTTTTTCAATACAATTTACAACCTTATCCCCATTTCCAGTCTGATTATACAAGTGCTAAGTGGCAGGAAGGTCTGGAATAAATACATCAAAAAAAAAAAAAAGCAAAGCTGTGAAACTAAGTTGCATGCAACAGGTTGTATGAGGGTGGGTGGGGAGAGTGTCTGAGAAATAAAACAGAGAAAGATAATGTAATTGGAAGATTTTAGCTATAGTTCTTTCAATCATCTTTGTCTTTTGCTCCATGTTTAAGGATGCGTGTGAACTCGATGTAATTGAAATTCCCCTTTTTGTCAATAGGGGCTTCTCTGTACAGCTCATCCACTTCCTCATCTGTAAACCGATCACCCATGGTGGTCAGCAGCTCTCTCAGGTAATCCTCCTGAATGGTTCCTGGAAACCAACAGAAAGGAGTCATGAACACTTCACCACACTTGAATGGTTCATTTCTTTTTTTGTTTTGTTTTTGGTACCAGGGATTGAACCCAGGGGCGCTTAACCACTGAACCACATTCTCAGTCAGCCCCTTTTATTTTCAGACAGGGTCTTGCTAAATTGTCTCAGTGCCTCACTAAGTTGCTGAGTCTGTCTTTGAACTCGCAATCCTCCTGCCCCAGCCTCCTGAGGTGTTGGGATTATAGGCGTGCAACTATCCCACCTGGCTTAAATGATTCATTTCTAAATCAAGTCAATCTTATCTTATATTCTGAAATATTTTTATATTCTGAAATCCTTTTATTTCAGAATATTCATCATCTACATGAACAAAATAAATTAGCAAACTTAAGCTAACTGTACATGTAGCTATGTTACTGCTTTCCTATTATTTTTGGAGTTCTTTATTAATATTAGATTAACTCATTTAAGAAATAGATTTATTTATTTATTTATTTATTATTTATTTATTATTTAGAAATAGATTATGTACTTATAAAGTTATGTTAAGCAAGTATTATCTGGAGATTAAAAACAAATCAACCTTCTGTTTTAGATATGAAGTGAAGAAACAAACAAATAACAACAAACCAAAAGGGGGGCTGCCCGGACAACAGGCAGCACTGCAAAGACAAATGCACAGGTAGGATAACATGGTGCTGACGCGTGGCGGTGGGGAAGCGAGGAGGAGCGGTGAGGGAGGTCTGCAGTGATGGTTAATGCAAGGAAGAAAGTGAATAGTTAGGTTTTTACATTTCTCCACAAGTGCATTAAAATGAAGACACAGACAAAACAAAGCAAAATCCCAAGAGAAAGCCAGAAAAACAAAACTAAGACTTTAACTATTCTGTTAGTTAACTATGCTTTTTAGTGAGATTGAATATATTTTGAAGAGTAGTTTCCATTTGTCTAAAAAATACTAGCTAATAGACCACAACTCTCCCTTTGGTTTCTAGGAAGCTTAGAGTCAATTCAAAGATTAATAATATATATCTTGGGGCTGGGGTTATGGTGCAGTGGTTAGCGTGCTCGCCTAGCATGCATGAGGCACTGGGTTCGATCCTCAGCACCACATAAAAGTAAAAAAAAATAAAGATATTCTGTTCACCTACAACTAAAAAATAAAATATTAAAAAATAATAATAATATATATCTTTTTTTCCCTAGCAATTTCTATTGTTTTGTCCTACTTGCAAACAATAGTTTCTGTTCATCCATTTTTAAAAACTGTTATTTCACTAATTTTTTTTCCTTCATTTTCTAAATAGTACTTCATGTACCATAAATGAGACTAGGTATAAAGAAACAAAAAAGCACTTACCTGTTGCTTCTTCATCAAAGCAAGCAAAAGCATTTCTGATGACATCTTCAGGATCTGTGCCATTTAACTTCTCACCAAACATGGTGAGGAACATGGTGAAATTGATGGGTCCTGGAGCCTCATTCATCATGGCATCCAGGTAAGCATCAGTGGGATTCTTCCCTACAAGAATTCACAGTTCAACATGTAAAGACAAAGAACTAATTTCAATAAATATTTTGCTATTCTTATGCTTCTCAACATTACATCATCATTACTTGAAAGTAATTTTTCAATTAACGTTCACTAAAAACATTGTGAGGTGCTGAGTACATAGCTTAGTGGAAGAGTGGCCTGCTTATTAGCATGCAGGAGGCCCTCTGTTTAGTCTCCAAAGAAAAGAACCCCAAGGGGCTGGGATTGTAGCTCAGCGGTAGAGCGCTTGCCTTGCATGCGTGAGGCCCTGGGTTCGATCCTCAGCACCACGTACAAAGCAATAAAATAAAGACATTCAACAACTAAAAAAAATTAAAAAAAAAAAAAAAAAAAAAGAAAAGAACCCCAAAAGGAAACAAACCTAACATTTCAAAAACAATTTTTGACAACTTAAAATAACTGTTGATACATCATTATGAAAGTGCATTCTGGAGACTCAAGGTCTAAGAGTGTTTGCCTACCAAGCATTGGGTTTAATATCCAGCACTACAAAAACAAAAACTACCACCACCGCCAAAAAATCCCATCTGGACTTAGGTTGAAAGTTGTTCATTCATTGATACTTTATGCCAACTCTCTTCACTAGTTTTAATTAAAAGCTGAACAAAACCAAAAACCTGAAACAATAAACCACGAAATGCCACATTATTACATCTTAAATGTTGATAATATTAAAGGTCCATCATGGGAATCATTTCAATACCAGTTATTCAAAAAATTTAAATATTAATGTTGTCAGTTGTGATACAGCTGCCCATGAATTGGGCTTCAAAAGTTTTAGTTATTAGTTGGCCATTTAAGTTAAAACTATTAGGTTGGCTTGGAATTGGGAGCTTATTTTGAACAATGTTCAATAAATAGATATCCTTGAGTGTTCTTTATACATGTTGCTGAACTGCGGTCTTCTTAGTATTGTTTATAAATCTTCATCTCAGTTCCAACTGAGAATACTTCTTCTAGTACAGTGGTGAGAGATCTCTGGATCCTCCCCAAGGAGTTGGGGGAAATCCCCTAGAATGTGCAGTCAAGGTGAGAATATCTGTGAGGCCTGTGGTGTGGGGAAAGCAACTCTGAACAAAGGATCTAGAATACTAGGTTTGAATCCAGTTCTACTGACAACTGAGGCCAGCAGGGAAGTGGTAGAACTGGGATTCAAATCTAGTATTCCAGATCCTGCATTCAGTGCCATGAACCATCTTTGTTTCCTTTTTTCCCCCCTATCTGTAAAAAAAGAATTCGTTAAAGGTGGTATCTCAAAGGTCCCTTTCAACATTAAGTTTGTATGATTCTACATAAAAGGAACATCTGCTAGAGATTCATATCTAAGGAAGCATCTCAAAATTAAAACAAACAAAATGTTAATGATACCCAAATCTAAAATTACAGTCCACATGTAAATTTCAAATCCTGGGAATCTGGGTGACAATTAAATACCATACTTATGTCTGTTTCACTGTACTACAATCTTAACTCATTACACTAACTCAGCATACCTACACAAAAAGATTCACTGAATAAGTGAAAGTAGTTGAAAACATCTACTTTTCCATTTGCAGATTAAACCCTATCTCTTATAGCACAGTGTGTATGTGTGTGTTGGGGAGGGGTGAGGACAACACATAGGTGTCAAGTAAACTCTAGGGTAAAAAAGACAAAAGCCAGGGGCGGTGGCTCACGCCTGTAATCCCAGCACTTTGGGAGGCTGAGACAGGAGAATTGCGAGTTCAAAGCCAGCCTCAGCAATGGCGAGGCGCTAAGCAACTCAGTGAGACCCTGTCTCTACATAAAACACAAAATAGGGCTGGGGATGTGGCTCAGTGGTCAAGTACCCCTGAGTTCAATCCTCAGTAACCCCCCCCCCCAAAAAAAAAAAAGACAAAGGAATTTAAAATGGATTGTTTAGGCTAAGCACCTATGAACTCATTCAAGGCATCCAATATAATTTGTTGATCTGAAAGGCATATACATATATTTAAGGGTTTTCCCCAATCAGAAGGACGAAAAGGCACCTCTTACCACCTGTCCATTCAACAAACATTTATGGAGCATTTACTGTGAGCAAGGAATGGACATGAGTATTCAATCCTTGGAAGAAAGCTAAGTCCTCCAACTTTCCTCAGTGGCCTTCTTCAATAATGACTTGCCAAAAAAGTAAACCTACTTAGCTACTCTGAATGTGAAAGACCCTGGGATATAAGCTACCTGGCAAGTCAACAAATTAGATCAATACCTTGATTCTGCTCTCAGGCAGGATAAAGGAAATGTTGGAAAATGTTCACAACTGGGGAACATGGGGAAAGTAGGATATACGGGTGTTCACCATGCTGTTAACTTTTTGTAAGCTTGAAATTTTTCAAAATAGTATGTTTAGGAGGAAAAAAACAAAACAAAAAGGTAGAGGAACAAACACTAGCCAAGCCTTTTTATGGACACTAAAAGGAAAAAACTGACCCTTTTCTTTGTCCTCTGGCCCTTCACTGCCCTCTGTGCTTAGCCAAGCAAGCAGGAGAACAGCACTGAGTGCGGAGCCTCACTGCAGGGCTCCTGATCTACTCTTCTAGCCATGTCCTGGCCCCGTGCTTCGGCCTACCGAGAACTCATCTGCTTGCTGCTTGCTTCCAACTGTGAAATCACTGCTGACTCTGGGTAGAACACAGTGGACTTCCACTTCCTTCCTTCTATTAAAGTTCAAACCAAACAGCAACAAAAGTCATGCAAAAAATAATAAATACCTACAGATTCAACATAACAAATGGCAGTTTATGTATACATTAAATTTTCTATCTTTAGATTTTCTTTAATTATAAAAAAGCATACATAGCAGGGCATGGTGGCTCACACCTGTCATCCCAGTAACTCGTGAGGCCGAAGTAAAAGGATCACAAGTTCGAGGCCAGCCTCAGCAATTTAGTGTGGCCCCATCTAACTAAGCAACTTAGTTAGACCCCGTCTCAAAAAATAAAAAAGGGCTGGGAATATGGCTTAAGCATCCCTGGGTTTAATACCTGGTACCAAAAAAAAAAAAACAAAAACAAAAAAACCCAGCATATATATTGCAAAAGTCCCCTTCCCTATATTTCCTTTTCCAGTTATACTGCCCATCTTCCCCAAGACAACCATTATCAATCACAACCATCAACTTTTATACACCTGTCCTCAACCTTAATTAACCTTACCATGCTCTATGATTAGCCATACTTATCTGAAATTCTGGATCTCAGTCTAATAGACATAAAGTATTTAACTGATAGGAACATTAGCCTACCTGGCCACAATACCTGCCAGGTCCCCACACATATCAGCTATCCCCTCATGCCTGACCCACCCCCGACATGGCACCTACCACACCCAGAAACCTCTCCAGAATATTTGTATAGCATGAAAAAAATGTTTAAGAAATATCATATAAAGGGGCTGGAGTTGTGGCTCAGTGGTAGAGCACTTGCCTGGCATATGTGAGGCCCTTGGTTTGATCCTCAGCACCGCATATAAATAAATAAATAAATATAATAAAAGATCCATTGACAACTAAACATATTTTTTTTAAAAAAGAAAAGAAATATCATATAAAGAATATAAAATACCTAGTGAGGCAAGCATATCATGCAAATCTTCCTTGTCAATGAAACCATCTCTATTCTGGTCAATCATGTTGAAGGCCTCTTTGAATTCCTGAATCTGTGACTGGTCAAACATGGCAAACACATTGGATGTTGCGCGCTGAGGGCGCTTCTTGGTGGTCTTGGTCTTTGCCTTTTTGCTCGACATGGTGGCTGTTTAATTCTAGGGTTAAAAACAAAAAAGAACACATAAGATGTATGGCCAAAAGAGAAAACACAACACCTGGTGAGTAAAAACACCTTAATATAGAATTATTACTTCAACTGGTTAGGAATTAAGTAACCTCTAAATATAATTTTCAATGTGACAATTAAGTGGCTGGAAAAAAAAACAGAGTTTTGAAAAACTTAAGATACAGAATAGAAATGATTGATGTACCTTCCCCCAAATTTCATGGGACCAATTTTTATTAAGTAGAGATTAATTTAAAATTTAATTTAGCTATATGTAATAACAGCTAACATTTACTGAGTACTTACTATATGCCAAGCACTGTTTTGAAGGCCCGGGCTGCCCCCCAGAGAAAGGCTCTAGAGTTGACCTCCTACTCTCACCAATTTGTCCCATTTAATTCTCACAACAATGGAATGCAGTATTATTTCCATTTCACTACCAAGATAACATAATTTCTCTGAGCTTCAGTTTTTTGGTGGTTGTTTTTCCCCCAGTACTAGAGATTGAACACAGAGGCGCCTAACCAATAAGCTACACTGCCTTTAACTTTTTACTTTGAGATAGGGTCTTGCCAAGTTGCTGAGGCTGGCCTCAAACCTGTGATTTTCTTGCATTAGCCTCCCAAATTGCTGGGATTACAGGTATGCACCACTGAGTCTAACTGAGCTTCAGTTTTGCATCAGTAAAATAAGATATCTACTATAATGCAGGTGAGAACTAAATGAGATAAAGTATATAAAAAGATTCACATAGTTAGCATGTAATACATATTCAAAAAGCTCTCATCTTTAAAAAATATTTTTAAAAACCCCTACTCTATCTTGCACCCCTTCTAGCCATACCTGCTTTTCCCCTTTCCCTTGGCAAAACTGTCAGAACAGCAATTTAATACTCAACTGTCTCCATTTCCTCAACTTCCCAATCACTCCTGGATCCTCTGTAAATAGCTTTGGTGCTAGCCTCCGACACTCTACTGAAAGTCATCATTAATTTAACTGTCAAAGAGATGACATTTTTATTTATAGTTTAAAATAATGTAAATGAATAGAGTCATGCACCATATGACAACCTTTCAGTCAGTGATGTCTGCATGTGATGGTACATACCACAAAGCCTGAGTGCACAGGTGTACCATCTAGTTTTGTACATACTATGATATCTGCAGTGACAACTGCCTAACAACACTCAGAACATATCATCAATGTAAGGTGACTTACAATGTAAGGTGATTATGAAAAACAACAACAACAACAAAAGTATCAATTTTGGAATAGGAAACCTGAATTCAAATATCAGCTCCACCTTTACTAGTGACATTAACTTCTAAAAACTCACAAATATCCAAGTAACTTTTTGATCCAATGTCTTATCCAATCTTCATAACTACCCTATGAGCTGGGTACTAGTAAATTAAAAAAAAAAAAAAATCAGTAGGGTGCGGTGGTTCATGCCTATAATCCCAGAGGCTGAGGAGGGTGAGGCAGGAGGATTGTGAGTTCAAAACCAGCCTCGGCAACTTAGGAAGGCCCTAAGCAATTTATCAAAACCATCTCTAAATAAAATACAGAAAAGGGCTGAGGATGTGGCTCTGTGGTTAAGCACCCCTGGGTTCCATCCCTGTACCAAAAAAAAAAAAAAAGACCCCTGGTATTAGTGAATTTAAAGTTGCCCAAAGAGAGGTCTGACCTTTGCCCTTGGCTCCTGGGAGATAATTTCTTCTAGGTTTCTGGAATGTCCTCTCCGACATCCACAGTCAGAGGTCACACCAGACAATTTCACAACGTGGGTTATGAGGAGATTTAGATCACCTGGTATCAGCCTGACCTCTATAGAGGAGCTGGAGACTAGTCAGCCAGGTGGGCAGTTAACTGTGTCCATGATGGAACTCAAATAAAACACTGGATATTGAGGATCAGGTCAGTTTCCCTGGTTGTCAATATTTTGTCACATATCATTGCTAGGGGATAGGTAGCACTCTCCATGTCTTTACTGGCTAGAAGACACTGGAAGCTCTGCACTTGAAACCTTCTAGAATCTGCCCCACACAACTCTTCCCTTGACTTATTTAATCTATACTTTTGCACTTAGGAAACCATTATTTGTGAGTATAACACCTTTCAGAAGTCCTGCGAGTCCTACAAATTATTAAAACTGAGCGAAGTCTTGGGGATATGGATGCTTGCAATTGGTGTCAGATGTGCGGGCAGTCTTGGGGACCATTCCCTACTTCTGCAACCCCATAACATGAAAGCAGATAATGAGCCAGGTCAGTGGCTGAGCAAGGGTATTTTGGACCTGAATCTTTAGGACGTCAGGTTTTAGACTTTCTATACATATATTATCTACTTTTTTCCTCCAGTGTAATACATAAGAATACAGGGTGTTTTGAAACTTGGCCTAGTGGTATAGTTTTGAAGTACACTAGCCTTAGTTTTTACTCTCAACTTTGCAACTACTTGCCCTTCCCACATACTTGTCCTGCATAAATGTTAGTTTTCTTCTCCTTCCTATAACTTACCTTGTTATTTAAGCCTAGTTATATTCAAGACTAAATCAGAGACAGAATGTGGTCCACTAGTAAGACACTTGACTATGGACTGTTGTTTTTGGGGGGTGGGGGCCGGAGATTGAATCAGGACCTCACACAGGCTAATCATGTGCTCCACCACTGAGCCATATCCACAACCTCACTTGACTATATTTCAATTCTTCTTCACATTCCCAAACTGTTACGGTTTTTTTCATGCTAAAAATTCCATGATTCTATTTCTTCAAGATATATTGTTAGTAATTATTGTCTAAAGGCAAGTAGTTCTATCAGTAAATCATTTTCATAAGTAATTTTAAAAAAATTCCCAAAGAGTAAATTAGTTTTAAAAAAATGATTTGTTGATTACATCATGCTAACTCAACAGCTAACTAAAAATACATTTGTTTGAGTTTTCCAAGAAACCAATGCCAGGATGGGATTAAACACATAAGGATTTTATTAAGAGACATGTCTATGAGAAAGAATGGGGCAGCAGCTCCATAGGCCAGAAAGGACTCAGATGGTGAGTCTGATCCCCAAGTGAAGGAGAATGGAAGGAAGATTGATGGAAGAGAACTAAGAACAATTTGCCACCTGGTCCTAATCAAAATATATTGTAGAGCAAAACAGAGCTCAATATAATAGTAGTATTTCTTTTTATTCTTTCTTAGTAGCAGGGATTGAACCCAGGGGCACTTAACCACTGAGCCATATCCCCAGCCCTTTTTATATTGTTATTTAGAGACAGGGTCTCACTAAGTTGCTGAGGCTGGCTTTGAACTTGTGATGCTCCTGCCTCAGCCTCCCAGGCTGCTGGGATTACAGGCGTGTCTAATTTCTTTGTAAAATAATTTTAAAGGTAGCTCAGCTGTAGAGCACTTGCCTGCCATGAGCAAGGCCTTCAGCTCAATACGTAGCATCACATCAAAACAAATTTCCCCTCATTAAATTGGGTATATACATGGTACCACAAAAACCACACCCACACCCTCCCACACACAATAAAATATCAGCTAAAAAGTGAGGCAAATTATATCAAAACCATAAAACTGAAGGGAACCCTCACCCAGAAGAAACTGCCATCCTTTCTTTCCTCCTTGCCTTCTGAGATAAGTATCTTGGCTTTTACCGCTTTCTCACTTCCCACTCACTTTCAATCCACCACAATCTGGCTTTCTCTTTTCCCCTGCAACTGCTTTCAAATTGCCAAGTCTAGTCCCAAATCTTCTTGGACCATGCTACTGTATTTGACACTATTTTATCAATCTTTTCTTTAAGACTCAGAAGCTTTTGGCCTGGTGCTCAATAATACTAAATAAAATAGAACTGTCCCAGAAGAAAAAAGAGCACAAGGGGCCCAAACTTGAAGACCTTCCACTCTAATGTAGGAGACAGATAAACACTATATTGGAGAAACTGTTTTATGTAAAGTGCTGTGCTCTATTTCCTATGCTTCAGTTCTCCTACTTCTATATTCTTCGTAGACTTATATCTCCACTCACTTAAATATTCATGTTGCTCAGCATTCTGGCAGTACATGGCTTAAAGTTTTCATTCTGCTTTCCTTGGATGATCTCATCAACACTCATTGTTCTGACATCACCTATGACTCCCAAGTCTGTACCTTCAGACCTGACCTTAACCTTCAGCTTCAGACTCAAACACCCAACTGTCTATGAAAAGCACCCATTTGGATATCCCACAGACACCTCATAATCAACATGCTGAAAACTGAATTCCTTATCTTCCTCCTCCTAAACTTTTCCAGCTTTGTTTTCTCAGCCTACCCACTCACCTCATCCACCCACTCACCAAGCCAGAAACCCCGGAGTCATCCTCCACATCCCCTTCCTGATGAATCAAGCTCTGCCTCTTACATATTTCTCAGATTTGCTCATCTTCCTTATTTCTCTGCTATCACCCTAAACCTGATCTTTTGTGTAGAATATTTCTATGGCCTCCAAACCAGCATCCTTCCCTATCTGCCTCAAAACTACCCTTCATATTCTAGCCAGAGGTGTCTAGACATGAATATGGCCTCATCATTCCACTTTTTAAAATCTTCTTTGCCTCTCCACCTCACAAAAGACAAAGTTCTAAAGCATGGCACACACCAGGAATAGGGACTGAACCTAGGACGGCTCTACTACTGAGCACAGTCCTGAGTCTTTAGCCTTTTTTTGAGAAAGGGTCTCCCTAAGTTGCCTAGGGCCTCACTAAATTGCTAAAGCTGGGCTTCAACTTGTTATCCTCCTGTCTCAGTCTGGAGTTGTTAGAATTATAGGTGCCCCCCACCACCCCTGGCTACATATTGGTCTTCTTTTACCTACTCCATCTAGCATTGTCCCTTCCACCTTCATCTCTATTCATTTTTAACTTTGTACTTTTCCTTTAGCAACATCAAACTGTTAGCATGTCTCCAAGGCACCATGCCGTTTCTGACCTTGAGTACCTTTGTTCCTGCTATTTTTTTCCAGATCAAAATGTCCTGGCCCACTTCTCTGCCTTAGGAGCAAAGCAGAAATTAAAGGTCTACTTAACTTTTAACTACTTCCATTTACTGAGGGACTCATGCGCAAGGCACACATTATGTATATTAAATGAAAGAAGCCTGCCTTACAAATGAAGAAACTGAAAATCAAAGATACTACCTTTCTCAAGATCATCTAGTGGTAGAGATAGGATTCAAAACCCATTGTTACAGATTATTTCTACCTATATATTTTTTACTTCATACTAACTGTTTTTCCAGTTATTTTAACATAAAAAAATTAAAGACCTTCCCCACAATATAAATCCAACACTGATTTCTGAGCAGCTACTCTCCTCTAAATTCAATTCAATCCTAGCCAAACGGAATTTTGAAATTAATTCAAACTTTACTGAAGAAATACTATGCAGGATTGCACAGTGGGTGACTAAAAGGTGAATAGCATCCCTGGAAATACTCAATATAGCAGCCATGGGTTGGGTTTAATCAAGTAGCAGCATTTTCCACCTGTCATGATTTGACTGTGAAACCTTTACCCAGGATTGCCAAATTAATATTTAACCTGTGTTTTAAAAAACCCAGCTCTACCCTGACCCACAGCTTATACACATATACATTACAGCACATAATATAAAGAATTACTTTTGACAGCAGTAAAAACACTTCTTGCTTCCTCTTCAAATTTTTAATTTTATTTCTATAATTTCTAATAGATTGAAAGAAAGGATACATGTAACGTTCACAGAATTTACATCAAGGGCAAGGAAGTAGAAGTATGGTATTGGAGGTAGCTGTGGTATCAATATATGTGGTTCATACCCTAAATGTCTGCAAAGCCACCTGCAGTATTGATATGCAAATCAAAACCTGAATACCATAATAATTAGTAATCAGTCTGCAAACTTCATCAGGCCTATATCTCTTGGAAGCCTGGGGAAGATGCTCATAGAGCATATTCTATCAGCTACTGATGACTTCCTCAACATTCATTTGAAACTTCTTCAAGTATCTTAAATCAGCAAGTTGTCATCATACAGCAAGTAAATACAAGCTCTCCCCAGTAGTTAGCTACACATTAGAATCTTGGTGGGGGGGGGCAGGGGGACAAACAAATCTGGGGCTTAGTCTAGCCTAACTGAAACTGAATGTCAGGAGTGGACCCCAGGAATCTAGTTTTAAAATGCACCAGGTGATTCCAATGCAGTGAAGGCAGAGAACCACTTAAACTTAAAACAAATTGACTATTTATGTTTCTAGCTCCCCTTTATTTGCTTGTGTGTGTTTGTGGGTACTGGAAATTAAACCCAGGGTCTTACATATGCTAAGCAGGTGCTTTTCCACTGAGCAACATCCCCAGCCCTTTTTTTAGTTTATTCTGAGACAGGGTCTCATTAAGTTGACCAGGCTAGCCTCAAACTTGTGATCCTCCTGCCTCAACCTCCAAAGTAGCTGAGATTACAGGTGTATACCACTGTGCCCTGATCCCCTGTATTTTTAATGTTGGTTGTTATGCTTTAATGGAGATTCTGGAGACCTGGACTCTTAATTCTAGTGCTGTCATCTGTAGTTGTTATGAACCTTGGCCATTTCGCTATCCCAGGTCTCATTTTCCTTACTCATCAATACAATAAAAGGTAGATCATAAACCATAAACTGGCAGTCAACAAACTACACACAGTCTGCAGGAAGGGTTGTTCAGCATCCCCAGGAACAGCCTTTAATATGCCTCTTTAGAAAACTGAATCAGTTTGCCATTATTATTTTTGGAGAGGGACTGGAGAGTCATTTTTTTTTAATGGAACATTTTACATAGACACCTCAATTTCTGACATCTTGAACAACTGCAAGATAAGGAATCATTTTGACCAGCACCTCCAAATTCTTGTTGATAATGAGTATTCATGAACTATCCCCATATTCCCTCCATCTCCTTGTTCCAGCTGATATTAGTTTGTCGTTACCTCCCTGGCCATGAGAGCATCTGATCCCACTCCTTTGACCAGGGTAGTTGAACAAGGCTTCAAGATGGCACTTAACAATTCCCATGCCCTTGTACAGTTCCTTCCAACAGTGGAAAGGGCTGACCTGTGTGTCTTTGTCAAAATAGACATTGCAGCTTCTGCCCTGCTCTTTTTTGGCTCATTCAATCTGTAAGAGCTAGCACTAGGTCATGAGGGCATCCACATAGCCCTATGGAAAGGCCCATATGGCAGGGAACTTTGAAGGCTCCTGCCAATAGCCAGCACCAACTTGCTAGCCAGCCATTTTGGAGACTAATCCTCCTTCATATGGCTTCAGTCCCAGCTGATATCCTGTCTGCATCCTGCCTGCAACCTCATGACAGACCTGGAGCCAGAATCACCCAGCTAAGCTGTGCTGGAATTCAAAATCTCCATATTGCTTTTTAAGGTCCTACATTTGGGAGTAATCTTTCATATACCAACAGAAAACTTACAAAGCCACTGTTTCCTTGACCTCTTTAATGTTAAAATAGGGCAGTGTCTTTATTTCAAAATGAGAGCCACAGAGTTTTAGAAAGCTCAAAGGGACCACAGTCAAGTTTGCATTGGATAGGGAAATTTCTATTTCTGGCTAGAAAATTTTAACTCCTATTCAATTTCTGGTAAGTTCTTTTTTATTCTTTTTAATTTTTCTGCAGTACTGGTGATCGAACTCAGGGTCTCCCGCATGCCAGGCAGGCGCTCTACCACTGGATCTACATCCTCAGCCCTGTAGGTTTCTCTTTTAATATCAAGTCATCTCTTCCTCAGCATTTTCATCACCATCATCCTCTTCTGGCTGCTATCCTGCTGATTTGCTGGTGTTTCTTGTTTCCTAATTGGAGTTTCCTTCAAAGTTCTGTCCTTGAATGAGCTTTTCTTAAGTACTGGCTGAAAAAACTGGTAGTGTACAGGCAGCACTCAAAAAATGAGGTAATTAGGAAGAGGAGAAGAGCTGGTTTTGAGAGCAAAGGGATGATAAAGAATTCAAGTGCTAGCCAAGCCACAGTAGTTGAGATGCCCAGAGGTCAGGATGCTCAGCAGGTCTTGTTTAGCAAGGTTGATTTGTAAGCTGAGGCAATGCCCTAAGTGCAGGAACTTGCAGAAAAGCACAGGGCAGTACTTGAACTAAAACCTAAGGTCACTTTTAATTCAATCTCATCTTTACCAAGGTCTATCAGAATCTTTGAGAATTTCTCATGGATTCCCATGGTCATTACTGTCGTCAGACTAATTAATGTTTGTTCTAATTAAAGGGATAAAATGACTAGATACATGAGCAACAGTCTGAAAACAGCTATCATAAAGAGAATTTAGTATATAATCAAGTTTAAATATTTCACAAAATTAACTTCATATATATAATAACATGTCATTGCTTACACGCTGCATATTTAGGGGGAAAAAAGTCAGTTCCATAAATTATAACTCTTTTAGACAGCCAAACTCAATTTTCACAACTTTTCTGTTCTTAACACCAGGTAGGCTTTCCCCCTAGTATATTCTAATATTTATCATATACATTATAGCATTGTCATTCCTTTCTCTATTATAAGTTTTATGATTAGCCTAGTTGGCAGTAAACTTTGTATCCTCTCAATTCCCAAATCATTTTCTATTGCAGTGAAATTCATATGAAGTGAAATGTACAAATCTTAATACATTTTTAATATATTTTTGTAAATGTGTACACCCACATAACCCAATTAAGTTACAAATGTTAACATCATTCCAGAAAGTTCTCTTGAAATCAATCACTTTCCCCCACAGGCATGCATCCCTTGTTCAAAAAAAAATTTTTTTTTTTTTTTTGTGGTGCTGGGGATTGAACCCAGGGCCTTATGCATGCGAGGCAAGCACTCTACCAACTGAGCTATATCCCCAGCCCCAGCCCTTGTTCAAATCTTTATCTTCATAGATGAGTTTGGTCTGTCTTTGAACTTCTCATAATGGAATTACAGTGTATATTCTTATATGCCCGAGTTTCTTTCACCCAATGTATTTTTGAGATTGATCTATTTTATTATCAACAAGTGAGTTTATCAAGAAATTTATCAAAGATTCTTTCTTCTTTTTTTTCCCTTTCCACACCGGGGATCAAACCTGGAACGTCACTCTTATTGCTAAGTAATGTTATGTTGCCATGCAATTCACAAGAACATTTTTATAGACTTTGCCTTTCCATTTTGGATTGTAAGGTATGGCAGAGTACCTTGTACATGGCAGGTGCTCAATAAATACTAGCTTAAGCAAAGGCACTTACTCTTTGTTTCCTTCCTATCACAACTTATTATAAGGTAGGTCCTGGATCTTAATTCCAAAGTAAGGTCAGCAGAAACTCTACCGATCTTCTTCTTAAAGAGTTCCTTAATAAAATAGCTACCTCTTGCTCCATACCTGGAAGGAACATTATTAACAGGACAATAATTGAATACTAAAGGTGTGCCAGGCACTGGTCTAGCATTTCTCACATACTAATACATTTAGTCCTCACAACAATTTATGATACAGGTACCGTTATCACCACCATTTCTCACATGAGAATAGTGGGGTAAAAAAAGGAACAACTTGCCACAGAGCCAGATGTCATCCACATTACATGTGGGCGATGAGGAGGAGATTCCCTGACCGGTAAAGGGCTGGCTAAAAGAAATAAAACGGCAAATAACCACAGAACACAGAAAATAGTCTCAAAATGCGGGGGCAGGACAGGCATATCTGGCTCCTGACTACTGGCAACTGGCCACTGGCAAAATGGACCGTGCGTGTGCTTTATTTATATCAGGGGACTTCAAAGACCTTCTATAGAACATTCTTTACTAAGGTATAAGAAGAAGGCAGAGACTTGCAGTCAGCAGGTTGATTGGCATCTTCGCAGGTCACATCCATCTCAGAGGGGCTGCTCAGCTACAGTACATCAGCCCATCTCCAGTGCTGTGTGGGACTCCTGCGTGGTAGTCCACACACAGCCCATGGACAGCGACAATGGCAGCACTTAAGAGTCAGGATCTACATTCAGGGTAGCTTCAAGCTTGTACCACTAGCCCCTAATATCCTGCATATAAGCAGCTGAAATTCTCTATCATGAAAATGTTAGTAAAGGTTAAGAGGCAATGCCACCACATAGCTAATATATGTGGTGGAGCTCAGAAAATGATACCCCAAAGTATGGTGTTTGACATGCTAAGTACTTTGAACTAAAGAAGCAGCTTCAAAGTCTCTGTGATCTCCCTTCTCTTCGAGAAGCAAAGGGCGTAGCTTTCTCTTAAGTTCCCTCATCTTACTATGGAAAGTTCTCAAACAAGGAATACCGCTGTCTAGGGCGCCCTCCCTAGAATCTCATTATACAAAGCAAATTCTCAGGAAAGAAGATTAGAGTTGACAGCATATCCAGAGACCAGAAGAACTTTGTCCTAGGATACTGTCTGTTCATTAGGTAATTCATTTCCTCTAAAATCATTTCCTTTTCCTCTAAAATTGCCTATGTTCCCCCTCCCTTTTCTCTTCCCTATGAATAGGGCATTTAAGTTTCTAAACCTCATTAAGTTATTGAATACTCACTTTCCTATTCACCCTCACATAATACATTTTGTATGCCTTTTCTCCTGTTCACCTGTTTGTTTCAGCAGACTCAACCAAATCTTCAGAGGGTGGAAGCGAAGTTCCTTTTGCCCCTACAAGTGAATTTAGGAAGATTCTAATCAATGATGTTGGCAACTAGGGTTAACTGAAAGGACCAGACTAAAGCCATTTTGTGACTCTAGGCCTCTTGTTCAGAGCCCTAGGTCCCCCACCCAGTTACTGGAAGTTGCAACACAACGGCACCCCTCCCTGGCGCCAAAAAGTGGTTCTGCAACTTGAGTCGGCTAATCAGAAGGCCAGGCAATGAGCTCACTGTAGCCAGACCTATCAATAACCTAAAGGTCAACTGGGCCCATGGTAGCCAGACCTATCAGTCTAAAGGCCCACTGACCACCCAGTGACTTCACCCATCCCCATCCAATTCTATTGCTGTTCCCCCTGTGCGCGCTTTCCCTTACCCAATCATGTAACGCCAAGGCATGTACTCCCCTGCTTGCGATTGTAACCCATAAAAATCCCTGCTCCCCTAGACTTGGGGCTGAGCTTCCTAACCCGCTGCGTCGGTGTGGGTTGGGGGACCCTACTCGAGTTTGAATTAAAGACCCTTTTGTGATTACATCGGAATCGGACTCCTGGTGGTCTCTGGTGGTCTCGAGTCTGGGCATTTACATTAACAAGTGTGGGAGGTGAGAATTCCACCACTGAACCACTCTTGTGCAAATAGAGTATAATGAAACTCATCCCTAGATATCTGATGTCTTTCATTCTTGGGAGAATGGGAAAACTAGTTCCAATTAAGGACTCTAAATCCTCTTTAGAGTCTTTCCTAACCTTGACCACTCTCACTTAGGAATGTCCTTCAGAAGTAGTAGTTCATCTTGTCCAAACTCAGTTTCATTAAAGCATAAAGGAATATTGAGTCAGCCACCATCTAAGTTGTTTCACTTAACAGAGCTTGAACAAACAAAAAGCTGTACACTTAGTTACGAAGTCTAGGAAGGTCCACCTGAGGTTTACAGGGAAATGGAGTGGCACCATATGAATTCCTCAAGTGACCTTAGACAAATTACTTCTCTCTGGTGTCAGTTTCCTCAATTATAAAAAGGTTTCACTGAGAAAATCTACAAAAGTCCTATTAAACTCTAAAATGCTGTGTGGTTCTTCTCTTACCAAAGGGCTATTCCAAATCTATCTTCAACAAAAGGTACCAAACCAATCCCCTAAAAGCCCCTTTCTTCATGTTACTCCCTTATTGAAGAACTCAAATGACTTCCTAAGTCATCTTACATAACCTTTTATCTCTTGTCAAGTTTTCAAGACATCCATAAAAGGGCCTCACTTACCTCACTACCCTCATTTTATTTTATTGTGATGCTGGGGATCTAAACCCACAGCCCCTCACACAAAATGCTCTACCACTGAGCTACACACCCAGCCTCATGTACCTACTCATTTCCAACTGTTATTCACTAGAGTGGTGCTCCACTCAGGCTAGTCTCCCCACTGTTTCCTTTTCACACGACAGAACTCCCATCCGTTGGGCTTTTGCTCTTGTTATCTCCTACCACAGATCCAGCCAGAAATACTAAGTTTCCTCTCCTAGAGCTGAATCCAAGGACTTCATTGAGGTCATGATTCTTTCCAAGGAAACTTTCCCAGATTTCTTTTAATTATCCTTTTCTTCAACGAATACCAATGAACTAAATCTTTACGAGAGGCGAACACAGCGGAAGTTAAAACTCCCAAGGAAATTATTCCACATGAACGCTGATCATGGTTTAGCACCGGTGCTCTAACAGTTTCCCTAAACACTTAATCTTAGGCAAGAGCCAAACACTAATGAACTCCCGTATACCCCAAAGCATCTAGGACCGTGTGGGGCACAGGGCCGGAGCCCCATGCGCTGCTGGCCCTAATCGACTGCTTGGGCCTGCAGCGGCGCCGGGAGGGCAGGTGCGGGCACCAGGTGTGTGAAGTCATCCAGGTGACGCAGGGCCGGCCCACTCAGTGCCAGGTGCCCGGGCACCTCTTCCAGGAGGCTGTCTCCCCAGCCCAGCTTCATCCGCCTCGGAGATTTCCGGGCCCTTGACTTCCAAGCCTGGGCAGCTACCAGGACCTCACTACTGACCCTCCTCCCATCACCTCCAGCCCTGAGCCACTTCCCCGGCAGTCTGACGGGTCCGGACGCCACCGCGCAGCGACCGGGTCAGGCAGCAGAGGCACAGCCGGAGGGGACAGAGGAGGGGACAGATGCAGCCCAAGGGATGTCGCGCGCGAGGCCGAGCGCCACTCACCCGGTGCCAGGTACCAGATCCGGGATACCCTGCGCGAGACGACGAACGACGGCGACGAGCGCGGGGCTGTGGTCGGACGGTGGCGGCGCCGGCACTTCCTGCCCGGGGAGGCGGGGCGGAAGGCGCACCGGAAGGCGCGGCGGCTCCAACAGGGAGAGAGGGGTGCGGTCAACGTTCCGCGCAGGACTGAACCGGCCCGGGGGTCCGTCCTGGAGCGGCACTGCCGCGGCTGAGCGCACACAACCCGGGTCTTAGTGGTCTCTTCCCTCCTTGTCTAGGTCTGTCGCAGCCTGCTCCCCTGCGACTGGGCGGCCACCCCGTGGCCCACCCGCCTTCCCCACCTTCCGCTCCTTCCAGCGGCCGGTCCCCACCGCCCTTCCGCATTCCTGGCCGCGGGGCGGGGGCGAGAGGCAGGGCCCCGGGCACAGCGCTGGAATTTGACCCGCCTGGGCCTGGACCCGCCTTGGTTTGGAGGGCCTCTGATGCAGGAAGCGGCCCACCCAGGGTTGCCAGACTTAGCAAATTGCAATAGTTACCCTAGTTAATTTGAATTTTTGATAAATAATTTGTAGGGCATGTTCTATGCAATGTGGGAAGGTTAAAGTGGGCATGCTCCTGCTAGCTCTGGAATCCCTTAATTATATTCCAGCCCAAATAAAATCGTTTAATTCTTTTCCTACCTTCAAAATATTATTAATTTAATTCTATTTATTAATTTTTGCAGTGCTGGAGATCGCGCACGCGAGGACCTACCTTCAAATTATAAGGTGTACAGCCTTATTGGGCCACACTTAAAACTGTTTCGTTCCCCCTTTTAAACAAAGTTTTGTTTAAGTTATTACACACACACACACACACACACACACACATATACAATGCTTTTGGCCAACAAATGGAAAACAGGAAGCTACATAATTCAGGTTTTGTTCTAGATGTTCTTTGTGGCTATAATCGTCAAGGTAATAATTAAAGGAATAGCACTATTTCAAAACAATGGAGGATGGTCAGCCTAATAACCAATTTTCACTGACCTCTTCTTACTGCCTAAACATGTGCCAGATGCTGGGGAGATGAATGAATAATTTGAATTATTTTCCCTTAAGGAGTTCATATTCTAGAAATCTATCTCTTAAATTCCTAGAGGGTAGCAACCAAGTGTTCTTAAAAACACATGGTTCTCAAACACACTACACACTACACAAGTAGTTCTTAAAACAGTAGCATGGAAAATAACCTGGAAAGTCTGTTAAAAGTTTCTTGAGAAGCCGGCGTGGTGGTGCAAGCCTGTAATCCCAGCACTTAGGGAGGCTGGGACAGGAGAATCTTGAGTTCAAAGCCAGCCTCAGCAACGGCGGCGAGTAGCTAAGCAAATCAGTGAGACCCTGCCTCTACATAAAAACACAAAATACGGCTGGGGATGTGGCTCAGTGGTCGAGTGCCCCTGAGTTCAATCCCTGGTACCAAAAAAAAAAAAAAAGTTTCTTGAGCCTCAAATTCCAGTGTTATGATTCAATATCAGGAGTTGAGAATAATTTGCACTTCTGATCAGCACCCAGGTGATGCTGATGCTAATGGTCCTCATCTGAAGTCACACCTGGTTCTAAATATTTAATCTTCCTTAGCTGAAGTCTGCCCTTTGTTTGACAGGTTAAGTAATTGTCTTTACACTCATCAGATTTTAACTTCTTAGGTCTTTGTCACAGAGCTCTTCCAAGTATGGTTTATTACCAAGCAAGGGGTAGAGTACTTGCCCAACAGGCACAAGGCCCTAGATTGGATTCCCAGCACCACCACCATCAAAAAAAACAAACAAAAATACCACCAACAACAAAAAACCACAAAACAAAAAAAGGGCTGTTAGCCAAGTATGGTCTATTACTACTTTGTGAAGTAGTAATAATATTTACCAGCCCTTACCCTGGTAAATGTAAGTTCATAGCTGAAGTCACCCTGACTGTATTGTTCGCACACTGGGCATCAAGCCTAGGGCTTAACAAGTGCTAGGCAAGCTCTCTACCACTAAGGTACACTTCCTGCCATTAACTTTTATCTCTGTATTTCAGATTTCTAGAACTGTCCTTATATAATCATCACTAACCACATGTGGCTATTTAAAGTTCAGTTCCTGGTGTATTAGATACATTTTAGGTGTGAAGAGCCATGTATGTCCAAATGGCAACAGAATCAGCAGGTGGATAGTAATGCTGCCCCCTCTGGTTTGGTTTCATCAGAACTTTTTTTTTTTTTGTACTAGAGATGAAATCCAGGGAGCTTCACCACCAAGCTACATCCCTAGCGCTGCCCCCCTCCCTTTAACGTTTTATTTTAAGACAGGGCCTTACTAACTTGCTGAGTCTGGCCTCAACTTGGAATCCTCCTGCCTCAGCCCTCCGGAGTCACTGGGATTACAGAAATGCACCACCAAGCCCAGATCATCAGAATTCTTTTTTTTTTTTTTTTTAATTTTTTTTTTTTAGTTGTACATGGACACAATGTCTTTATTTTATTGCTTTGTATATGGTGCTGAGGATCGAACCCAGGGCCCCACGCATGCGAGGCAAGCGCTCTATCACTGAGCTACAATCCCAGCCCCCCATCAGAATTCTTAAAACAGTTTGTTTCAAGATAATTTTCACCATGGAAACATTTTAGGGACTGATTTTGCAGTCAAACCCACCACTGAAGGAGATACTTTCAGCCTTTTATTGGTAATTACCCTGAATTAAGCAAAGCCCAGTTACTAAGCAGAGAATGCTATTACTAAATAGGGAGACTTATTTCATGCAGGGCAGATCATCCACTATTCTAATATAAGGTGGGTCTTTGAGCAGTTATCCAAAATAGAAATGGAGATACTGCAAGAGATAATATTAGCAGTTTTTTTTTTCCTGTAGAGGAAATAATGTTATTTATTCTTCACTGGAGATTTGTTAATTAAGCAGGTGATTTTTTCAAGATTTTATCACAATGGCAATAGCCTCGCAAAACTATTTTTTTTAAACTGCTGAATGAAATTCATACAGAGAATTAAGGCAGATTCTATAATTCTAATCTTGAAGGGGAAAAAGACTAGTTATTACTAGTCTTCTACTAGTTTTCTATATAGCTGTCCTTAGCAGGTTAAAGGATTTCCTCTTCTATCCTATTTAGTACAAAGGTCTGTTGCCCAAAGGCATTCACTGTTTATTGAATGAGGTAATGGGTTTCTCCAAGGATAGTTTGTTAATAGTAGCACAAAACTTGAAGTTATTAGAGTAATTTTCAATTATTTATCTTGGTAGGCTAATTATCACTGTTTTCATTTAACTCTCCTCCTTCAAATCCTTTTTTTTTGGTACCGGGGATTGAACTCAGGGGTACTCGACCACTGAGCCACACCCCCAGCCCTATTTTGTGTTTTATGTAGACAGGGTCTCACTGAGTTGCTTAGTGCTCATCTTTGCTGAGGCTGGCTTTGAACTCGCGATTCTCCTGTCTCAGCCTCCCAAAGTGCTGGGGTTACAGATGTGTGCCACCACGTCCGGCTCTTCAAATCCTTTTAAACTCAAATCTTAGAGAGTCAGATTTTTAACATTTAAAGAGAATGAAACTGTCTTCCACTCCCTGATTAATTCTGAAACAGTCCGTTTTTCTGCAAATAGCAAAAGTTATTTTTAGGACTGAAACAATGACTTCACTTTCCCAGGCATGTAGCTTCAGCTGTTTTGATTGTGGGCAGGTCAGGAATGTCTAAAATTCATAAATGGACTCATGATGAATCTGCATAAACAAACCTGGTCTTTCAACTGGGGTTGCTATAGTAAAGAAGAATTATATACAATAAAAAATACTGTATTGTATTTTAAATAGCTTGAAATACAACACAGAAATCTGTCCTTTTGATAAAAGCATTCCGTATAATCTTTTGAGCTAAAATAGTTTTTAAAAATAGGACAAATGAAAGTTAGTGACCTAGTCTAATTTTAAATGAACATAAAATAATATACAAAATCTTAGAAAATTAAATGGGAACAGATAAAGCAAGTATATCAAACTTAAAAACTTAAAGCTAACTGCAGTGTCACGTATATATAAATTCTACAGGAAATTATTTTAAAAATTAGAAGACCAAGTGCCCTGATTAGAGCAGTTAAAATTATTTTTCCTTGGGAGCAGAACATGAATGTAGAATAGATAGGACTGTTAGGAAAACTGAAAGGAGTACAAGAGAGGTCTAACAAGCCTATCATTTTCTGGAATTTACCTCTTCCACTTTTCTTTGAAACATGAAACTAACAAAAGCCAATTTTCGTAAATAATAAGTTAAAACAAGTCAGTATTTTATCATAAAGTTTAATCATGGTTCAGAAAAAATTGAGTGAATAACTTTCTCTGAAAAAATATATTGACTCTGTGTAGACTGCAGTTATTGGGGGTGAGGGCAATGGTAACTTAAATTACCCTATTTTCTATTCTGAAAATGACGAAAAGTCCCATTTCCAGTCTGATTATAAAGATACATGAGCCTCAAAATGG
>PVHX01009231.1:0-77735 GCA_004024805.1 Geosciurus inauris | reverse complement strand
AACTTAACACCAAAAAAACAAATAACCCAATCAATAAATGGGCTAAGGAGCTGAATAGAAACTTCTCAGAAGAAGAAATACAATCAATAAATAAATACATGAAGAAATGTTCGTCATCTCTAGCTATTAGAGAAATGCAAATCAAAACTACACTCAGATTTCATCTTACACCAGTCAGAATGGCAGCTATACAAAATACAAGCAGCAATAAGTGCTGGCGAGGATGTGGTGAAAAAGGTACACTCAAGCATTGCTGGTGGGACTGCAAATTGGTGCAACCAATCTGGAAAGCAGTTTGGAGATTTCTTAAAAAACTTGGAATGGAACTACCATTCGATCCAGCTATCCCACTCCTTGGCTTATACCCTAAAAATTTAAAGACAGCACACTACAATACAGCAGTCACCTCAATGTTTATAGCAGCACAATTGCAAAACTATGGAAGCAACCCAGATGCCCTTCAATAGATGAATGGATAAACAAATTGTGGTACATATACACAATGGAATATTATTCAGCAATAAGAGAGAATAAAATTATGGCATTTGCAGGCAAATGGATGGAATTGGAGAACATTATGCTTAGTGAAGTAAGCCAATCCCAAAAAACCAAATGCCGAATGTTCTCTCTGATTAGTGGATAAGGATACATAAGAGGGGTGGGAACAGGAATCATAGGAGAAATACAGGAACTCTAGATGTGGCTGGGGGAGGTGGGAGGAAGGAAAGGGGAATGGGCATAGTAATGATGGTTGTCTGAGATGGTCATTACTACCCCGGGTACATCTATGAAGACTCTAATGGTGTGACCTTATCTGGTTTGCAATCAGAGAAATGGAAAAACTGAGCTCTGGTTATGTACTATGACTTGAAATGCATTTAAATAAAATAACTAAATTAAAAAAAAGATTATAAATTGGGCTTTGCTTTTCAAATTATATGAATTTATGTATAATTTACAGTAGTGGGTAAAATATTTACAATGATATGGTAGTTATGACTGGAATATGGAAATGCTGTTTTTAAGCTTTGCAAGTCAGGAACAACTCCACAGGTTGCTTGCCAGGTGAGTAAGGCAGATCTTAACTTCTCTGCTCTGTTAACACTGGAACTGTTAACAGCATTGGCTGATGGGAGCACCTCCTTGCAAAACACAGAGTTCTGAATCAGTTGCAAGTAATATAAAAATCCAAAATGCTTCAAAGAAACTTTAAAGATGACAAACGTGATGTTTGTCAACTTTGCAATACTTTCAAGTTGACTGCTAACTAGTCACAATGCTTATCTGATTGCTAAAACTTCAACAAAATGTATTAAATAGAGCTATATATTGTGGGGCTTTACAGACATTTCACTGAGCAGTGCAAAGGAGAAGCACAGGCCCATGACTAAATACACGAGCCACGGAGTCCCAGGGGAGTCTTTCCTTCACTAGGACACTGTGAAAATTATTTCTATTTTTGCACATTTTTGCCCATAGACATCATTTGGCAAATAGGTGAGTTCAATAGTTCATTTACTTTAAATAAAAATTCTTATTCAAAGAAGAATAATGCTGAGTTGATTGATTGATGATTGATTTGTTCATGTACGCATTCATTCACATACTCAGCAATCACATTCCCAACTATCTAGAATCTGAACTGAAAAACCCAGAGGGAAATTCTTGTCTGTGGAAGACCCTTGAACTGAAAGGTCATTTACATCAAGGCCAAAGTCTTGGCTAAATTGGGCCAAGGGAGAGATGAAGAAACACAAGCAGGGAACAAAGGGTGAGAGTGGGGCCAAGAACCCATGAGGCTGAGACACAGAGTCACGGGCAGCCCAGACAGATGAGGACAGACCCTGGCGTAGGTCAGTTTCTGATTCTTGCCCACACACTGTGATGACCTCTGGGTTCAGAGCCTTCCCTAATACCCTAAATTGCTGCCACACCTCTCCCATTTTACATCCCTCTGGTTTTGAGGGGGTTTCTGTGCCTTACTATTCAGAGCCTGGTACATAGTAGATGCTGAACAAAAATTGTCCCTTCTGGACTGGACAACTTTAGTGGGTTCTCTGTTGATTCAAGGTGGAATCTCTTTGTTGGAGACTCGTGGGAGACAAGACATTATTTTAATATAATGTTTCTTTTAGTAAATTAGAAAGATAAGAAAAGGAAGGAGGAGGAGGAGGAGGAAGGGGAGACACTTTGGGGAGAGATACCGATAATGGACTTGATCCTTGGTATCACTAGTTCACCTGACTCCTTATGCAGACATTGCTGCTTAGCACATGGACGTGGTGATGAAACACCAGCATTCAACTAGCAGTGAGGGGTCCCAAGCAGGGCCAGCTGGATGTGGTGCACACCTGCAACCGCAGCTACCAGAAGGCCAGCCTGGGCAGTGAAACCCTGTATCAAAATGAACTTTAAGCCATGCGCAGTGGCGCATGCCTGTAATTCCAGCACTTAGGGAGGCTGAGACAGGAGAATCATGAGTTCAAAGCCAGCCTCAGCAATGGCGAGGCGCTAAGCAACTCAGTGAGACCCTGTCTCTACATAAAACACAAAATAGGTCTGGGGATGTGGCTCAGTGGTCGAGTACCCCTGAGTTCAATCCCTGGTACCTCCCCAAAAAATGAACTTTAAGGGACTGGGGATGTAGATCAATGGTAGAATACTTACGTAGCATGCCCATTAATTATTTCTCTAAATAAAATGATCATTTGAGAGATAGTGTCTACTTTAAGTTTGGAGAATGAAGAAATGTTAAGTGATAGTTCTGTGAGATTGCATAACACAATACAGTAGAAACTCCATATTTGTAGATCCTGCCTTCACAGACTCAATCAACCCCAGATGAAATTTTGTTTTTAATTGTGTCTAACTAAACGCATCAGGCTTCTCCTTCTTGTCATTGCTCCCTAAACAATACAGCACCTATTTACATAGAATTTATATTGTATTAGGTTTTAAGTAATCTGGAGGTGCTGTAATATACAGGAGGGTGTGTGAAGCTTGTTTGCAGGTACTGTGCCACTTTATATAAGGTGCTTGACCATTTGTAGATTTTGGTACCTGCCTGTGGGGGTGAGGGCCGGTGGATATGAAGGGATGGCTACATTTCCGTTTCTACTCTTACTTTCTGTATTATGTTAGTTATGTAGTATGTATTTTTTTTAGTATTTTAAAAATATTTTTAATATTTTTTAATATTTGTAGATGAATAGAATACCTTTATTTACTTATCTTATGTGGTGCTGAGGATCGAACCCAGTGCCTCACAAATGCGAGGCAAGTGCCCTACCACTGAGCCACAACCCCAGCCCCATGTGGTATGTATATACCCTCTCCAGCATAACATATCATGGTAGAGTGAACCATCCTGGATTAACATAATCATGCTTTGTTGATGATTAAACATTTTTTGGGGGGGGACGGTCGTGGGGAATGAACCCAGGGGTACTTAACTACTGAGCTACATCCCCAGCCTTTTTAAAAAAAATACTTTTTAAATTTAGAGATAGGGTTTTGCCAAATCGCTGAAGCTGGCAGTGAACTTGGTGATCCTCTGGCCTTAGCCTACCAAGCTGTTGGGATTATAGGCAAGAGTCACCTTGCAGGGCTCTGTTGACATTTTAGTCTACTTTCTTTTTGGTCTTTTTTCTATACTAAAGCTGTGCTGTTATTGTGATTGTTTTTCTTAGGCATTAAAACAAGAATATAGCCAGGTATGGTGGCCCATGCCTATAATCTCAGAGACTTAAGAGGCTGAAGCAGGAGGATTGTGAGTTCAAAGCCAGCCTCAGCAATTTAGTGAGGCTCTAAGCAGCTTAGCAGGATCTTGTCTTAAAATAAAACATAAGAAAAAAGGGATGGGGATGTGATACAGTGGTTAAGTGCCTCTGAGTTCAATCCCCAGTATTACAAGAAGGAGGAGGAGGAGGAAGAGGGGAAGAGAAAAAAAAGGGAAAAAAAGAAAAAAAACAAGAATATAGAATATTGTATACTACTTTCACATAATATTATAGTTATAACATTTCCAAGTTTCTACAAAATTTTCACAAATATAATCTTAATCACAACACAATATCTTGTTGTATGAAATCAAATCTATCATTTCTTACTGGAAATTTAAATTCTTTAAAAATAATTGTGCTTATTCTTTGCTTGTTTTTGAGTCAATAAAGACTTTTTCATTAGAGTGTAGAGGTTCTTTTTTATTATCTATATTTGACTCTCTTAAATATGCTTTGGTGTTTAAATAGTCCCCATAAATCTTTTCAATTCATATGAGATTTATATATTTCCACTTGAGATACAAAGGAATTTACTAGAACATGTCAGAGAATCTGTGATTCAATTCTTGGGGACTCAGTCACTATTGCTAATAGTATTTTGGTTTTTGGAGGCTGTCTTCCTGGACTGTTTGAGGAAAGTGATTCAGTGCTAATATCTGGAATTCTTTCCCTGTTGGTGCTTTGTTTAAACTTAGTATACAATAAAAGCGACACACGTTTTAAGTCAATGCAGAAATGCTTAACAAAATTTAATAACCTGCCTCTACTGCTGCTCAGTCTCCCAGGATAACTTGCATTAACAGTTTACTGCACAGTCTTCTAGAGTTTTCTCAGTGCTCATTTTAAAATATATGCATATGCTGGTGGTGCACACCTATACCCAGCACTCAGGAGACTGAGGCTGAGGCAGACGGATCATGAGTTCAAAGCCAGTCTCGGCAACTTAGTGAGACTCTGTCTCAAATTAAAAAATACAAAATGATTGAGGATGTGGCACAATGGTTAAGCACTCCTGGGTTGAATCCTTGGTAAAAAAACAAACAAAAAAGAAGCATATATCAACACCTAAGGAGTTTTAAATGGTTATTATACCACATACACTATAATGTCTTTTTCATTTACTAATATGTCATGGACATTTCCAAAGTGATAATGTGACTTAACATTCTTTTTAATAGCCATGAATAGCACATGGCTATTCATGGTGCAGGTGTATCACAATTTATTCAACCATTCCTTACAATGGATATCCAGGTTGTTCAAAGGGGGATTTTTTTGGCCTTTATAAATAATGTCATAATAAAATTTCTTAAACATGTACTCTTACATAAAAGTTGTTCTTTCTATGTGATACATTCTTCTAAGTAGAATCCTTAAGGCACATATATATTGAGATTTTCATTAACTATTTACAGATTTTGTAAAAGACTGTAGCAACAGGTATTTTTGTTAGTTATATATTAGATCATTAATTTCAGCCCCACTTACAACAACATTAGCTCCTTGGCTCTTAATTGACAATCTGAGGTTGCAATATTGTCTTGCTTAATTTATATTTCCATACTACCCATGGGACGTGCCCATTTTCCAGTGTTTCTTGAGGATCTTTTTTTTTGTCTTTCATGAACCGCCCACCCATTCTTTCCCTGGGTTGTCTGTCTTTTTCTTAAGGAGGAATCTGTACATAAAGGAAGTGACATCTAGCCATCAGATGATGCAGTTACTTTGCTCCAAAATACCATTTGCTTTTCAGTTGTGTTCATGACATCTTTCCCCACATAACTTTTCAAAGTTAATATAAAATATTATTGTCTGAGGGCTTATTTCAGTTGCAAAGTCAATTATACCAACAGCATTGATTCACTTAATCATTCATTGCCCTGAATTAAAATGCCGCTTGGTTATATATTAAGCTACCGTACGTCTTATATTTGTTCTTGTCCTCTCTATTTGATTGTATTGTTCTATCAACATCACTGCTATGACATATCAGGGTAGAGTGTTCTATATTGGAGAAAATAAATAATCAAAATAATTGTGTTACTTCGTTTACTATGAATATATCATTCTTGAATTCTTTCTAATATTATCCCATAGATATTAAAATGTAAAATGTTTTAGGCTAATGTATAGTAATGCCATCTAATCACAGTGGCTTTGTAATAAATTTTAATGTGTAATAAGTTTGTAATAACTTATGTGTAATAGCTTTGTAATAAATTTTAAAGGCAAGATGATTCTTACCCCCTGCATGTGTGTCCATGCACACACATGCACACGTCTTCCCCTAAAATTACTGACTTTTCTCAGGTTATTGACATTTCACATAAAGTTTTATGTTCATTTTGGTTAGTTTTAAACTGATGCTGTGATTCGTTTTGCAATAAATTTTTGTGTCCATTTAGAAGTGATTTGCATTTTTTTAAAATTTATTTTTATTTGTTTTATTTAGGCTTACACGTTAACAGTGCAAATTGATTCATTGTACATAGATAGAGGATAACATATCAACTCTCTAGTTGTAAGTTGTATAGAATCACAACATATATGCAGTCATACATAAAGGTAGGGTTACTAATATTAAGACTTCTCACCCGGCATCTAAAAATCGTCCTCTATTAGCTGAGGTTTTGTTTTATTTTTGTCAATAAAAAGTTCAGTTTTCCAAATAAACCCTTTTTTTTTGTAATCGAGAGATTGAATCCAGGGGTGCTTTACCACAAAGCTACAACCCCAGCTATATTTTATTTTTATTTTGAGACAGGGCTTTCTAAGTTGCCCAGGCTGGCCTCCAACTTGATTCTTTGTCAGCCTCCAAGTCACTGGGATTACAGGTATGTACACCATGCCTGGCTATTTGCTTGCTTTTAGTTTGGCCAATATGAATGGAATAGTTTTTTCCCATTTCAACTTTTAACTTATTATTGCTATTAGAAAATAAAATTATTGTGGCTTTTTGTATATTTATCTTGTACTTAATCACATTAACACTTCTTATTATTATTTTTGGAAAATGTTTACTAGACTCTTGGCTTCTAGACTCTTGGCTTCTCTGAATATGCAATAATATTAAGAGAAAATAAGACATTCTGGTATCTTCTTCTCAATTTTTTTTCAGTACTGGGGATTGCATCCAAGGCCTTGCACATGAGAGGCAAATGCTCTACCAATGAGCTACATCCCAGCCCTTCTTCAAAATTTTTCTGAGACAGGTCCTTGCTAAGTTGCCCAGGCTGGCTTCAAACTTGAAGTCCTCCTGCCTCAGCTTCTGAAGTAGCTGGAATTAGTAGCTGGACATGTGCTACTGTGTCCACCTCTTTTTTTCCCAACACTTACAATGACTATTTTCTTATCTCATTGTTTCAGATTAAACTTAAAATTATGTTTGTAGGTACAGTCCTTGATCCTAATTTTAATGGAAATCACTTCAATATGTTATTGTTTAATATGTTTGTCATGGGATTCTGATAAAGTTCTCTACTGTATTTCCTTCTGTGTTATGCTACTAGTGAGTCTTTGTTGAAAATGGTTGAATATTGATAGACATTCTGTTCTCTTTTAGTGTGTTGTTTAATAAACTAATTTGATAGATATCTTAAAGTTGAATAATAATTATGTAATAAGGATATTAAGTTTTTGGAAACCAATTTTCACTTCAACAAAAGGTTATGAAGTTTATTTCTCTGTATTTATTCTCAAATATCAAATAAAGCATTGTTTCTAAAATCACATCTTATAAAAGGTCATATACTGGAGAGAAATTAAAGGGTACCATACTTATAAAATAAGTTGTTTAGATAGACTGATTCTCTGTTCTATTTGTGTTCTATATCTAATAGAAAAAAAAATCCATCATTTTATTTTCTACTTGAGAAATGTTTCAATTGTGCCTAGGCCAATGTCAGAAAGTTTATTAATTTGCCCTGAAATCTATATTGAAACTTGTAGATTCAAAAAAAGACTAAGTGTCCCCAAGAGAGGAAATTTCCCTTTTTACTCAAACACATGAGGAAGAGGAATAGATTGTAGTAACCATAATAAACAGGCTGATAAGGAGGGCTGACAGGGCTGATAAGAAAGTTGCTTTTACTTGAAAATAAAACATTACATTGGCTCTCAGTTTTGAATTTTCATATTGCATCATAACTCAAGCACTTGAATAACAAGTATTTGATAAAGTTCAGGCAGTTTGCATCTTTCCAGCACATTTGCCTCTGTTTACATGTCACCGATTCATAGATCAAAGGAAAGCAGATGGCACACATGTGCAATAATTTGGCACCAACGTAGTCCTACCCTCCATTTGTACTTCACTGTCTATTTCTAGCCATGGATCAGCCCTGCTATGATGGAAATATTTTCTGCAGCAGATTTATTTTCCAATGTGAAGAGGAAAAAGTATGTCCAGGAAATTATGCTGAAAATAGAGCACACAGTCTAAGATATTATTAGCCTCAAGTATAAAAATATGATAAAGGTGTCTCTTGGTTTCCCCCCTCTGCTTCTTACACACAGGTCAAAATCTGAGCTTCTGCATTCAATAAACTGAATAGAGTGGCAGCCGAGTAGCATGGTTACAAAAGATGAATTTGTAAAAATTAGGCAACATCTGATTTTTCACTTCTGGAAGTAGACTGCAAGAATGAACTTAGGCAGAGATGAGGGAAGAGACTGTCTTGGTGAGGTTTTAGAGCACTGGGAATAGCTGGACACTGAGTCTTGCTCAAGTTACAGAGAAATGCCTGAATTTCCATGGTTAGAGCTTCATTTCTTTGCATAGTTGTTTCTTAGCATTTTAGATTACAATGCCACTCTGAGACACCAAGGGAAGTAATGGTATGCATCCCAGGAAAAAGCACATGAACACCAACCCACTATGTTTTATACCATTTGCAATAAAGGAAACTCATTTTGCTACTTATGTACAATATAAAAACAATCTTTATGCCATGCTTCACTCCATTTTTTAAAGTAGTAATTAATGGCTATTCTTCAATTATCAAGAATACAAGTAACAATAAATGTTGCCAAAGATGTAGGGAAAAATGGGGCTGGGAGTGTAGCTCAGTGGTAGAGCGCTTGCCTTGCATGCGTGAAGCACTGGGTTCGATCCTCAGCACCACATAAAAATGAATAAATAAAGATACTGTGGCCATCTACAACTAAAATAATTTAAAAAAAAAAAAACAAAGATGTAGGGAAAAAGGTACATTCATGCATTGCTGGTGGGACTGCAAATTGGTACAACCATTCTGGAAAGCAATACGGAGATTCCTCATGTGACCCAGCTATCCCACTCCTCGGCATATACCCCAAAGACTTAATATCAGCGTACTATTGTGACATGGCCACTCAATGTTTATACGGCAGCTCAATTCACAATAGCTAATCTATGGGACCAATCTAGGTGCCCTTCAATAGATGAATGGATAAAAAAAATGTGGTACATATACACAATGGAATATTAGCCATAAAGAAGGATGAAATTATGGCATTTGCTAGTAAATGGATGGAACTGGAGACTATCATGCTAAGTGAAATAAGGCAATCCCCAAACATCAAAGGCCAAATGTTATCTCTGATATGTGGATGCTGACTCACAATAGAGGGTGGGAAAGGGAGAAGAGGAGGTTCACTAGATTGAGCAGAGTGGAGTGGGGGGAAGGGAGAGGGCATGGGAATGGAAAAGACAGTAGAATGAATCAGACATAACTTCTCCATGTTCATATATGAATACACGACCTGTGTAACTTTACATCATGTACAACCACAAGAATGGCAAGTTACACTCCATGTATATATTCTAGGTCAGAATATTTTCTACTGTCATGCAGAACTAAAAAGAAAAAAGAAAAAATCTTCAAAAAGAATAGCCATTCTTGAAAAATATGCAAAATTATTGCATAGATATGCAAAAAATACTCTACAGTCTTCATACAAACAAAAGGTCCACTCTAATCTGTTCAAAGTGAATTTAACAGAATGCTGCTATTGCTTAGTTTGAATGAGAAGATGGAATTGTGGAATGCTGTTTGATCAAATAAATGCAAATGTCATCTTTGACAGTCAATGGATGTCATCTTTCATTTTGACTGACACGTGATGTTAACTCTCCATTGCAGACGGTTCACAGAAGAGTCATGGAATCAGAGCTCCCACAGCACACTTTGTGAGACAAGGACAAACTTGAGTCTGCCCAGATTTCCCCAAGATTCTTTTGAGTGAAGCCAAGTAGCATCAATTCCTTTGTGAGGTCATTTTTGGCAGAGTCTGCAGACTTGATGTCAGCAAGTTTAGGATCATGAACACACATTTAATTTCAAGATCACTGGAGTGGAAATAGCCATCAAAAGAATTCTGCAGGGTTCCAGGTGTCTACAGATTTTTACTTGTAAAATTTTTGAAAAAAAAAAAATTTACTCTCCACTTTAGCATGAGGAAACATTGATTTTTTTTTCTTTAGTTTTGAAAAGTTAATATGACTGTCTCCTCCCTTTCCTTTCCAGAGCAGCAGTTTGGACAGAAGGGCTCATAGTGGCTCTGAAGCCTTCCTAATAGCATGTAAGCCTTTGAACAGAAAGAATCACTTCATTCAGTTGCTCAAAAGTATCCACCAAACAAATAAATCAGTGAAAAAACTCACCCACATCCCAGTTCTAAGCAATGTCCTTTGTCCTTCCCTGTTTTCTTGGGGTGTGAGTGTGTGTCTGAGGATCATTCAAATGCTCAAGGCTTTTCTTCTAAAAGGCCAACACATTTCTGTCTATAAGAAAGTACTTTATCTTCTACTGGCCTCTCTCTTTTTTTTTTTGTTTTTGTTTTTGTTTTTGGTATCAGGGATTGATCTCAGGGGTACTCGACCACTAAGCCACATCCCCAACCCTATTTTGTGTTTTATGTACAAACAGGGTCTCACTGAGTTGCTTAGCGCCTCACCGTTGCTGAGGCTGGCTTTGAACTCGCGATTCTCCTGTCTCAGCCTCTCAAAGTGCTGGGATTACAGGCATGCGCCATTGGCCTCTCTTAATTGAAAGAAAAAAAGTCTTGAAATAGTGGTGATTTGAGGTCCTGAATCTGATAAGTCAGTGTAGTTCATGGAAATGGATGTGATTCATTGCAGAAAAGTTGACAGCTGTCTTTGCAGTCAATGTTTGCTCATCAAAAGCTACAAAACACATATATTGCTTCTGCAAACCTGCAAGTGTAGATATCTTTCAAACATCCCAGGCTCCAACTCAACATGGAGTATTAACATTATTTTTCTAGAGGAAGAACTACTCTGGGAATATTGTACTGAAGTTACCAATGGTCTTACATGTCCCAAACGGTGTTGCAAAGCCTGGAGTCTTTGATGGTGTCAGTGCAACACAAGAAATCAAACCCAGAAACCTACTAATATGACATACTAAATGCAGAGCTGACAATCCCTCTGTAATCTTTTAAAAAATATTAAAAGAAATGGCCACAACTCTGAAATGGTGGCATCCTTTCATTAAGGGAAACACTTCAATTTTCTTCCTCTGCTTTAAGACACAAGCCAGGTTTCCCGTGTTCAGGGTATATGGCTTCATAAGATCTCTGCAATTATATGTGGGCAACTTTCTTTCTAATTCGGCTTGTGGTAAGCAAGCTTGGAGAACGATTTTGTGCTAGAGCAAATATTTTTTTTGGTGCTTTACCACTGAACTACAGCCCTTTTTAATTCTGAGATAGGGTCTTGTGAAGTTGCTTAGGGCCTCCCTGAAGTTGCTGAGGCTGGCCTCCAACTTGTGATCATTTTGCCTCAGCCTCCTGAATTGCTAGGATTACATGCATGTACTACTGAGCCTGACCACAAATACAGATTTTGACAGTTTAAGTTCTTATTGAATTATCATCAATTTTCTCCAAAATGTGTTTTGTTTTGTTTTTTAAAGTAGGATCCTATAAAATTTCATACATTTGTGATTTTTTTTTTTTTTGAAGAGGCTGGGAATATTTTCCTCTAGGACAGCTTACATTTTGCATTTTTTAAATTGTTTCAGTGAGGATCTTGTTTAACCTCTTTTCTTCCTGGTATATCCTATAAACTTGAAGCAATGTGTAATTGATTTAATAAGACTGAAGTTAAACCTTTTGTGTAAAACAGGTGATGCTATGAACTTGATGGATGACAAAAGGAAGCTCTTAAAGTCAGTTGGTCCTACTGTTACTGATATTAAATTTGGTCAATGGGTTACCATGGTGGCAGCCAGACCTTCCTTTTGTAAAGATCCCATTTCCACTTTCAATTTGCAATTAATCTGTGGGCTAATCAATCCGACAAGATTAATACTTTGGTACCATGTGAACATCCTATCAACTTTTATTTGCCTCTTGACATGTAATTACCATGTAATAAACTGAACATGTTTAAAGTGTACAATTTGGTGAGTTTTGAAAGGTGTAGAGACCTGTGAAATCATCACACAATAAAGGCCATGAACATGTTCATGACTCACCTTCAAAATGTTTCCTCTTGCCCTTTTCTCCCTTCACTCATCCTAAGGCAATCACAGATGTTTTCTGTCACTGTAGATAAGTTCATATTTCTAGAATTTTACATAAATGATCCACAGTATGTACTTTTTTTTTTTTTTTGGTCTAGCCTCTTTTACTTAGTATAATTATTCTGAGATATATCCAATTTGTTGAGTATATCTATAGTTTTTTCCATTTGATTGCTGAAAAGATTCCTTTTACAGATATAGTACAGATAGAGTATTTCTTTATCTGTTCACATGTTGGACATTGGAACATTTTTTGGTTTGGGCTATTAAAGTAAACCTACTGTGAATATTTATATACAAGATTTTTTTTGTTTTTCTTTTGGTACCAGGATTGAACTTGGGGGCACTCGACCACTGAGCCACATCCCCAACCCTATTTTGTGTTGTATGTAGAGACAGGGTCTCACTGAGTTGCTTAGCACCTTGCCATTGCTGAGGCTGGCTTTGAACTCGCAATTCTCCTGTCTCAGCCTCCCAAAGTGCTGGGATTACAGGCGTGTGCCACCGCACCTGGCTTATATACAAGTTTTTGTATGGATATGTGAATTCATTTCTCCTGGGCAAATACCTAACTGGATTATATGTGGTAAATATATGATTTTTTTGTGCAGTACTAAGGATTGAACCCAGGGCCTCATGTATGATAGGCAAGAGCTCCACCACTGAGCTACACCCCCAGTCCTGATCAAATTTTAAGAAACTATCAAAACTAATGTCCAAAGTGCTTGTGCCATTTTACATCTCAGCAGTGCAAAAGAATTCCAGCTCTGTCACATCCTTGTTAACACTAGTTGTGGCTAATCTTTTTAAATTTTTGCCATTCTATTCTGAATGCAAGTAGAATCCTTGCAGTTTTAATCTGCATCTTTCTGATGACTAATGGTATTACCTTTTCTTGTAGTTATTTGCCATCTGTATATCTTCTGTTGTAAAATTTTCTACTAAATTATTTTTGTCCTCTGCCTTTTGGAGGGGGGAGGTACTGAGGTCAAGCACAGGGCCTCACACAAGCTGGGGGGAGGGTGCTTTATCACTGAGCTACCCATGCCCTATGTTTTCTTATTATCTGGTGTTTAACTCAGGGACACTCGACCACTGAGCCACATCCCTAGCCCTATTTTGTATTTTATTTAAAACAGGGTCTCACTGAGGTGTTTAGTGCCTCGCTTTTGCTGAGGCTGGCTTTTGAACTCACGACCCTCTTGCCTCACCCTCCTGAGCCACTAGGATTACAGGCATGCACCACTGTGCCCAGGTTATTTTTTTCTTATTATTGAGTTTTGAGAGTTCTTAATACATTCTGGGCATAAGATCTTTATCAGAAATGTGAGTCACAGGTGTCTTTCCCCAGTCTGTGGCTTGACTTTTAATTTTCTTCATGATGTCTTTCAGCAAGCAAAGGCTCTTTATATGCAATTATAATTTTTAATTTGATTGATCATGCTTTTGCTGTCAGATCTTAGAAATCGTTGCCTTATCCAAGATCATGAGGATTTTCTCTCGCTCTTCACTAGTAGTTTCACAGTTTTGGTTTTTGCATTCCAACTTGTGATCCATTTGAGTTAATTTTTGGGTGTGATTACAGGTCTGCACATGACTCATTTTTATACCTATCTTTATCAAAATGATCCAGCATCATCTATTGAAAAGATGATTCTTTCTCAATTGAATTATTTTTGCACCTTCATTGAAAAATTTGGCCTTATGTGAGAAGGTCTGTTTCTAACAGGTCTGTTTCTCTTGTTCTGTTCTGTTGATCTGTTCATCTATTTTGATATCAATGTCACAACCTTGTTTACCACGGCTTTAAAATAAATGCTGAAGTTAGTGTAACTCTTCAAACTCCATTGGTTTTTTGTTTTGTTTTAGTTGGAGATGAACACATACCTTTATTTTATTTTTTTACCTTTATGTGGTGCTGAGGATCGAACCCCATGCTTCACACTGCTGGCAAGTGCTCTGCCACTGAGCCACAACCCCAGGCCAACTCCATTGCTTTTGTTCAAAGTTGTTTTTTATATTTTATATCCTTTGCTTTTCCGTATGAATTTTGGAGCCAATTTCTACAAAACAGCTTGCTGGGATTTTTTCACTGAGATAACATTGAATCTGCACATGAATTTGGGGGGAATCAACTTTTTTTTGGTACTGGAGATTGAACGCAGGGGTACTCAGCCACTGAGCCACATCCCCAGTCCTATTTTGTGTTATATTTAGAGACAGGGTCTCACTGAGTTGCTTAGCACCTTGCTGTAGCAGAGGTTAGCTTTGAACTCCCAATCCTCCTGTCTCAGCCTCCCAAAGTGCTGGGATTACAGGTATGCACCACCGTGCCGGACTGAGAATCAACATTTTAACAACATTGTGTCTTCAGATCCAGGAATACAGTACAGTCATCCTGTAGTATTGTTAGGGGACTTGATCCAATACCCTGGGTACCAAAATCCATGGACATTCAAGTCCCTTATATAAGACAGCATAGTATTTGCATACCACCAACACACACTCTCCTTCATATATTAAAACATATCTTAGCTGTTTATAATATCTAATAAAATGTAAATTCTATGTAAAACTATTTGTTGGTATACCGTATTGTTTTGGAAAATAATGTCAAGAAAAAGTTTATATTTTCAGTACAGATGCAATGATACAATTTTTTCCAAGTATTTTTTGATCTTTGGTCGGTTGAAATCATGGATGTGGAATCTGTAGATATGAAGGAAATATTATTTCTCTCTCTCCATTTATTTAGTTCCTTTTTAATTTATCTCAGCAATGTTTTATAGTTTTCAGTGTACAGGTCTCACATAGTTTTACTATATATATCACTAAATATTTACTATTTTTGAAGCTACTATAAATGGTAATTTTTAAATTTTAATTTCTCATAGTTTCTAATAAACAAGTCAGCTAATTTTTTTTATTTAACCAAGCTTGTTTAATTTACTTGATAATTTTAATTGATTTTCTGTAGATTTGGGGGTTTTTTGGGGGAGATACTAAGGATTGAACCCAGGCATGTTTTATTACCAGCCATTTTTATTTATTTGTTTGTTTACATATTTAGTTAAATTTTTGAGGCTGACCTTGAATTTGCGATCTTCTTGCCTCATTCTCCCAAGTAACTGGGATTATATTTGTGTACCACTTTGCCCAGTTTACTCACTATAGATTGCTTAGGTTCTCTATAGAAATGATCAGATATAACACTAAAGTAACAGTTATATGTTTTCCTTTTTCTTTGTCTTGCCTATCATACTGGCTGTAACCTCTGGTACAATACTGAATAGAAGCAGTTAACTTCAAATCACAGTAATACTAGGTTCATAGAATGTTTTAGAAGTATTTCCTCCTCCAATTTTCTGGAAGACTATGTAAAATTGGTGTTATTTCACAAATGAAGACATCTTCAAAGTTTCTTTTTTTGGGGGGGGGAGTTGGAAGCTTTAGTTTTGTTTTGTTTTTAACTATAAAACTCAAATCCCTCTAATCATGTCAGGTAGTTCTTTCCTGGGTCTCAGGTAGTTTTCTCACATGCATGTACTGATCAGTACTCAGTTGAATAGTTGAGTGAGATTTCTTTCCAGAATTATCTTTGTGGTGTTCACTTCTTTTTTGACCTGCAAACTCTGGGCATCTTGGCTTCCTCAGACTACCAGTTTCATCTCTTCAACTTGGGGAGACCTCTGAGCTCTGCCTGAACTCACCTTCAGCCTAGAATCTAACTTCAAGCAATAAGCTGGGGCATGCAGAGGGCTTACCTCATTTATTTTCTACCACTCAGAGATCAATGTGTTTTTATGCCTGGTGTCCAAAGTCTTGAATGTTGTTTCATATATTTTATTTTGTCTGGTGTTTAGGTGTGTCTGGTGGAAGGGTTTATCATATTCTTGTTATTCCACCCTTAACAAAAACAATAGTCCCATTAACTTTATACCTAATGTTTTCATCATCTGCTAGTGATTGTGGCACTAATCAATTATTTCCTTGGGATTTAATGATTTTTTAAAAAGATTTACTTTTATTTTTATTAGTTAGGATCCACTTATAAAGAAGAGCTTTCCTACATCAATTGGAAATGAGTTTCCTTTCTTTTTTTTTTTTTTGGTACTAGGGATTGAACTCAGGGACACTCAACCACTGAGCCACATCCCCAGCCCTATTTTGTGTTTTATGTAGAGACAGGGTCTCACTGAGTTGCTTAGCGCCTCGCGGTTGCTGAGGCTGGCTTTGAACTCACGATTCTCTGTCTCAGCCCAAGTGCTGGGATTACAGGCTTGCACCACCGCGCCCGGCTGAGTTTCCTTTCTTTTACAAGGGCAGAATTAATGTCTAACTTTTCCTCCCCTTTCCAAATGAGAAGTTGTAACAGTTGACTCCAATAAGCAAATGAGTTTCTTCTTTTATTCCTATTATTTTTATTTAATTTTAAGTCTCATTATGGACGGGGATTATTTGTTTGTTTATTTATTTATCTATCTATCTATTTATTTATTTATTATGTTGCAGTCAGTTTATAATGATTATTCTTTCCAATGTTCAAACTGTACCAAATTAGCCAATCAGAATGCCTTCATTCTGGCTTTTGAGTCTGTGTGAAACACCCCCACCTGGCTTTAGGCATTATCACTTTAGGGCAGACAGCTACTTTAAAGCTCATCACGTATTTTCCATGCCCCAGACTTAAACTGTACAATTCTTCAAACATTCCCTTTAGTATAAAATATTATTTAGAGATGAAGGTCTGGGCATTGGAGATATTGCACATTGTGGGGTTGTCAATGGGGAAAACTATTTTGGATGTCATAGCCTAGCAATGACATTGATCATACTTGGTTGTGTATCATAGTATCCATAGCAAGCATGCTTTACAAAAAAAAAAAAAAAAAAAAAAAATTCAAGTTACTTTGGTATACACCCAAAGCAGTTAAATCATTATACTATAGAGATACCTGCATATCCATGTTTATCAGGGCATAATTAACAATAGCCAAGTTATGGAATTAGCCTAGGTGCCCATCAACAGATGACTGGATAAAGAAAATATTGTATTGTAAAGTATTATTCAAAATTTCAATAATGAAAAAATAAAATAACAAATGAACAAAAATAATGATGCTTTATTTAGCCACAAAGTAGAATGAAATCATGTCATTTTCAGGAAAACAGTCAGTACTGGAGATCATAGCATTAAGCAAAATAAGTCCGACTCAGAAAGACACGTATCACATGTTTTCCCTCATATTTAAATTTAGAGGGAAAAAAATAACATCAAAGTAACAGGGAGACTGTTAGAGAAGGACAAGAGGGATGAGGAAGGGGGAGGGAAGGGATAGGGGGGATGGGTATGATTAAAGTACCTTGGAAGCACATATGGATATGGCACAATGAAACCCATTATTCTGTATAATTAAAACACACTAATTATAAGAAAGACTCCATCTAAGCCTGCCGCAGGAAACAATTCTCTGACTGGCCTTGAACTGCCCTGTTGTGGAGAAGGCCACATGGCAAGGAATTGGGGGTAATCTCTAGAAGCTGTGAACATTCTTGGCTGGCAACCAGGAAGGAACCTGGTGTTATGGCTTGGATATGAGGCATCCCTCGAAAGCTCCTGTGTTCATGTAGGAATATTAGAGGTGAAATGATTACATTATGAGAGCTTGTAACCCAATCAGTCCATCCCAGTTTGAGTGAATGGACTGGGTGGTAAGTGTAGGCAGGCAAGGTGTGGTTGGGGGCGGTGGGTCATTGGGGACATGTCCTGAAAGGGTTCGTCTGCCCTGTGGCCCCTTCTTCCCTTCTCTCTCTCTCTCTTCCCTGGCTGCCATGAGGAGAGCAGCTTCCTTCTGCCATTCTCTCCCACCATAATGTTCTGCTTTAGTTTGGGCCCAGAGCTGTAGACTTGGCTGATTATGAACTGAACTTTTGGAATGCTAAGCCAAAGTCAACCTTTACCCCTCTAAATTGTTGTTATCGGGTATTTTGTTGCAGTTGAAAAGCTGACGCAGGATCTCAGTCCTGCAATGGCGAGAAATGAATCCTGCCAACACTCAGGGAGATTGGAAGAGGATCCCAGAGCTCTAGTTCTGAAATCTGGGTGCCACCTTGATTTCAGCCTGTGCAACCCTGAGGAAAGGACTCAAGTATGTTGGATCTGGACTCCTGCTCGGTAGAAACTGTGACATAATAAATGTATGCTATTTTTTTGTAATTTTTTTAGTTGTCAATGGACCTTTATTTTATTTTATTTATATATGGTGCCGAGAATCGAACCCAGTGCCATAAACATGCTAGGCAAGTGCTCTACCACTGAGCTATCTATTATCTCAGCCCATGTATGCTATTTTTAAACTGCTAAAATATTTTGGGGTGAAATGATACTTTAATAGTATGCTCTTTTTTAATCATGAATTTTAAAATCAAAGAAAAACAATTGGAGATGAATAAAGAACCTTTTCAAAGCTCTCTGGGGACCCTTGAGAAGCGCCTGGATTTCTTCTTGTTAGGATTTCATTTTAAGTTAAGGCACTTCTTGCCTGGCTATACCTTTTTACCTAAGAAAATTAAAAACAAACCATTGACACCCAGGTCTTACCTCAAGACAAATTAAATCATAATTTGTAAGGATATATACCAGGATCATTGCTTTTATTTTTAATTTTTTCTTCAGTCTTCCTGGTTGATCTTAATGTGCTGATCTCACATTAAGATCTCAGTGTCACTTAACAATGCAAGCACTTTTGACAATAATAATACCTGAATATGTAACTGTTTCTTTTTATACCTCATTGATTCTAGAGAGAAGAGAAATATCCAGGTCTCTTTGGTGTCTGGGCAATTGCTGGGAAGAGCAGAAGAAAAGTAAAAGATAGCCAATGTGCACAAGATAAACTGCTTTTTTTCTTGAGTCAATGCCAATTTTCAAGGCCTCTAAGTTGTTTACTAAAGAAGCAATTAAACTTCATCAATAAATATTTATTTGAGTTGGTGGCAGTCTGGCAGAGCTAATTCACTGTTGGGATAATTCAGCATCGATGTTCCTTGTTCGCGTCATCATGTCCCTAAATTGGCCAACTGCCACCGCTGCTGCTGTTTTGAAATGACTTAGAGTTGGCACTTAGGGCGATTGAGACACTGTCCTTTTCTTCTGTTGCACAAAATAATTTTCCAAATTAATCATATCACTCAGTTTCTCTCTAGAGCTAATGGTCTGAAATCTGAAACCAGGGGACTGCTGGTATGGAGAGAAATAGTTTTCTCACTTTGTTGAGCTTCCAACTGCTCTTCTATTCTCTAAGCATCCAAATTTCTGTTTCAGAATGCCATTATCATTGATTGAATATATTGTTTCTCTGAGCCAGTTGACTAAAGAAGGCATTCTAGAAGGCTCTGCCCTCTGGCTTAATCTGTTTCGGCTTCTAAAACAAAATATAGACTAGGTGGCTTATAAACAACAGAAATTTATTTCTCACAATTCTGGAGGCTGAGAAGTTTAAGATTAAGGCACCAGTTGATCCAGGGCTTGGTTCAGAGCTTCTTGTTGTGTCTTCTCACAGTGAAGGGGTCTCTTCGCTCTCTTATGAGGGCATAAATTGCATGCATGGGGGGCCCCACCTCTAAGGCCATCACATTGGGGGTCAGATTTCAGCATGTGAGTTTTACAGAGACACAACATTCAATCCATAGCATCCTTCTAGTTTTTTTTTTAATATGTTCTTTTTAAACAGGCAAAAAAGTTGGATTTCACTTCTACAACTTCACCTGGACTAAATGTTTACTTAATGTTACATGAAGCTCAAAATAGAAGGAGTATTTCCTTACATAATTATAATGAAGGACAGCACATAATTCAGCTAATGATGATTCCTAATTCCATCTAACACTAAGACCATAATCAAACCTCCCTTCTTTACTAAAAAAAAGAAAAATTGGTTTATACATATCAAGATCCAAACAAGTTCCATTCATTGAATTTGTCTGTTAATAATCTTATCCTTGCCTTAACCTTTAATATGAAATATTCTCTTATTTCTTCTATTTGTTTCTGGTTCACTGACTTCTTGAAGAAACCTGCTCAAATGTCCTGTAAAATGGCCCATATGGTGGATATTGCTGAAAACATATTTTTTAAAAAGAAAACCATAGAGCCAAACTTGATGCCCTTCAACAGATTAAATGGATAAAGAAAATGTGGTATATATACACAGTGGAGTATTACTCAACCATAAGAAGGACTTTATGACATTTGCTGGTAAATGGATGGATCTGGAGACTATCATGCTAACTGAATAAGCCAATCCAGAAAAACCAGAGGTCAAATGTTTTCACTTATATTTGGAATGATAACCCACAATAAGGGGGCCAGAGGAAAACAGAAGTTCAATGGATTAGACAAGAAGGAATGAAGAGAAAGGAAGGGGATAGGAAATGGAAAGACAGTGGAATGATCTGACATAACTTTCCTATGTGCACATATGAATACACCACAGTGAATCCCACCATTGTGTACATCCACAAGAATGAGGTCGTAATTAGAATAAGATATATTTCATAAGCTGGGCGCGGTGGCTTATGCTTGTAATCCCAGCACTTAAAAGCCAGCCTCAGCAATGGCGAGGTGCTAAGCAACTCAGTGAGACCCCGTCTCTACATAAAACACAAAATAGGGCTGGGGATGTGGCTCACTGGTCGAGTACCCCTGAGTTCAATCCCTGGTATCAAAAAAAAAATTTCATGCTTGTATAATTATATCAAAATGGACTCTACTATAATGTATAACTAAAAAGAACCAATAAAAGATAAATAAAAAAGAAAAATAAATCTAACATTGCAGTTGTGAGTCTCTAAAACTGGCCTGCTTAAATATCTCCAAAACATGAAACCCCCATCAATGATAACTATGAGTAAATATTCATAATGAGATTATTTTCAATGACATTGATTGAGTGAATAGCAAAGTAATTGGATATAATAAGTTTCATTTCTTTTTCTGAACAAGTAAGTGTTATTTGGAATGAAAAATTTATTGAGTATTTGACTTTGAAGAACATTTAAAATAGTACTTTTAAAGAATGTAACTCAGAAAAACATTATTTTGTGTACCTTATATGAATCCCAATGTGTTCTTTATCAGTTGAAAACTGATCATAGAAGAGTCAGCAAAAAATAGAAGTCTTTGTGCTGGGGTGTAGCTCAGTGGTAGAGTGCTCGCCTAGGAAGTATAAAGCCCAGGGTCCAACCTCCAGCACTGCCAATAATAATGATAATAATAATAATAATAATAATAATTTTAAAAGAAATCCTTGAAAATTGAGATTATATGTGTTTTGGCTCTATGTCCATTTACGTGATATGGTTGGATTTCCAGAAAAGAAAAAACAAGATGCATTGTTAAAGTTGAATTTTGGACAAACAGTGAGTAATTTTTAACAGTCACAGTTATATTCCCCAGTATTGCATGGGATATACTTATGCTAAAAATTACTTGTTTTTTAATCTGAAATATATCCAGGAACATTGTATTTTTACTTTCTAAATTTCATAACCTGTGGACAAAATCTCTGCTCTGGTAGAGTGAGGAGATCTGTGGAGAGGGTAGAATACTGAGGCATGGTCACTGTGTGAGAAGTTGTCCCCCACTTGAGCCTATTTCTGAGATGTGGGAACTGCCATGCATCTGTGGGTTCTCCTACTGGCTGCTCAGGGCACCTGGGTTCCTATTTTACACATAAGCTCCTATAACTGAAATGCTAAAGGACCAGGAATATGATGATATTCTTGCTCTACCCTCTCTTTCTGAGAAATAGGAGTCAGAGACCAGAGATAATAAAAGAGAGAGAGAGAGAAAAAAAATAACAGGGATAAATTATTTCCAAAGATCCTGACCTAAAAAGTCTTATCAGTGGTCTATAAAACTTGTCTCTGAAATTATAACAACCAAAGCAGAGAAAAAAAATATATAGTGGGCTAAAGAAATTCTGTGTCTAGACTAGCCAAAGAAAGTGTCTTAATGCAAATAGAAACAAATGGTTTTACCAGTCCTTGATTTTGGAGGAAATTTGTCCAGGGGAACACACACATTTAGGATATGTAAGAAGGGTACAGCAGCAACTGCTTCTTCAAACAAAAACAAAAAACAAATTCCTTTGAGTAGGAATTCTAAAACCTCTACTGCCTGTAGATATTAAGCTCTTTGAATCGTAGTTTACCATTATGTATGTACCATGTGTCCTTCCATAGAGATTTGGCTCCAGCTTCATCCAAACATAGGTAAAAGCCCCTCTTTGGCTTTGCTAGCTAGCAGCCTCGTTCTAGCTGTGGGTAAGGATGGCAGGTGATTGCCTTTATGGCCCTGACATTTGAGTCCTCCCTGTCTGTGTCCATGCTGTCCACGCCCTTTGGCAGAGTTCTCCCACGCTGTCCTCTGTGCTGGCCATGGCACCTGCTTTGGCCAATCGGACAAGACTAATTCAACAAAACTGAGGATTCAAGCCTGAGTATTTCTCCTTGCCCTTTTGCCCCATTGGGCCCCATTTCTCAGACTTTTGTCACCTCCTCCAGAGCGTGCTGGAGCTAGCCACTGGAGAAATACATGTGACATGCAAGGGGACCAGGTCTTCAGCTGAGACTTGGAGCATCCAGTCCTGTAACCAACCAGCCAACTGGCCCCAGACTCCTGAGCAAGCCTCAGTGGGATCCACAGAACCACAGAGCCAACTCATAGACTCAAGAGAAGCAAGAAAGAGTTGTTTTCTTAAGCTGTCAAGTTTTGGGATAGTTTATTACATGAGCAATAGTTGAGTAATGGGTGCGGGGAGTGAATCTCTTATCTAAATCAAACAGGGACATCCTATTTTGACATAAAAGGGCACTCTATGAACACCCATAGGAAGGATGAAGGTGTTTGTTTTCCCAGAAAATAGAATTCTGAATTTCTGATGTTCAAGTGAGTGCCTTCTCAGCATCCCCACATTCTACTCCTTTAAGGATGAAAGTTAGTGACAACAGTTACTGGTCTGGAAAATTCTAAGCAAAACCTTACTATGGCTCCTCAGTCATCAGATATGAGTAAAATTATTTCAAGGCCAATGGAGTTTACATTTAGGTCAGGAGATTCTGGTATCTTTTAAGCAGCCCAGATTGATACCATTATTTTGTGAACCATGAAATTGGAGCTCCTCTCTGGTATTTTTGATCTAGCATTAAAAGCTGACTTCACTATTTCAATTCAAGCGTGAATACTTCAATGATTACAAAAAGAGAAAGACACTGGAGGGGAAACCGCAGAAGAATAAATGTTGTTCCAAAAAGAAGATGAAGCCAGTAAAAATGGTGGGGATGAGAGTAAAGACCGAATCTCTAGGTTCCTTGGAAACCACACCTGGTGGTGAGGAAAGGGGAACATCGGGGCCAACTACCCCAGTACACATATGGCAGTGAATTAAATTATCTTTTAAATAAAAAATAAAATATTCCTGGAGTCAATTAGAGCTGGACACAGTCCTGACTCTGGTAATTGAATATGGGAAATGATTTCGGGCTGCAGCTTATGTTGGTGAGGAGACAGACATGTAATGCCGGCTCTTTTCTTTACAGTGAAATTTTTCTTCATTTAATTCAAGGGCACACAAAATTTTTCAGTTCTTGATACAGCAGGTCCTCCTAAGGCCTGGAAATGAAACAAATGATCTTTTAATAATACATTTTTCTAATTAAAACTCACGGGAACACTCTTTAGTATTACTGAGACTATCCTATAAATCTATGACATTGACCCCAGAAGTCAATTATTTTTTTAAACTACTAAAAATTAGGTTGGAAATTCTTTTCTTTCTTTCTTTTTTCTTTTTCTTTTCTTTTTTTTCCTATTTCTTTCTTTTTGGTCATACTGGGGATTATTAAACCCAGTATAGTACTTTACCACAGAGCTACATCCCTAGTCCCTTTTATGTTTTTATTTTAAGACAGGGTGTCACTAAGTGGCTGAAGCTGGCTTCCAATTCGGGAGCCTCTTGCCTCTGCCTCTCTAGTCACTGGGGTGACAGGCATGCACTACCTTGCCTGGCTGCAAAGTTAGAAATTCTTTCAAATCGTCCAGCCACCTCTATAAAGACACCAACCTGGTGATTAAATTACAACAGACAAAAATCATGGATGTGAAAAACACTTTGACTAAAGTTGCAGCCAGTATATAAGAAAAGGTATGGGGCAGGGTTGGGAGGATGGAGCTAGGCACAGTCACTATCTTCACACCAGGGAAGCATCATTTAATTTTTTCCTTTGACAGGCCTTATGCCTGAGGAAGATCTCTAAAATAGACAGAGGATCAGGTAGAAGGCGTTAGAAATCATCTCAGTCCTTCCTCTTCACAAAGACAAGACTGTGTGGCCAAGGTCACAGCCAGTCAGCCCCCATGCCTAGAAGTCACTTTTCATTTTGTGATGTCCTTCCACCAAGGCTTATTGTACCCAAACCACATACCACATAGCAGGGAGATATCATGTGCCTGGCAAACTCTGTGTGTTCCCTGGCAGAGCTACACTACACTCAACCATGGAGCAGAATCCCTTTGCTGAAAACCACCTTCTGTTAAAGACAGAACCGGGTCAGCTCTAACCTTGACACCAGAGACTCTGCCCCATGGTCCATCACAGGGGCTGAGAAAAAACCCCATCCAACACAGAAGGGCTGCAAGATGTCTGCACAATTCAAGGAGAAACAGAATAAAAGATGGAGTAATCAAAAGCAAAGCATTTGCCAACCAGAAATAATCCAAGGGAGGTATCCCATGCAAGCACATGGAAGTCGAGCCTTCCAGGGTCAGGAGTTGATCCAATGCACTTTGGGTGCTGGGGTAAGTGTTTCTTATAGTGTTTGTTGTTCATTTCACTGATTTTATTATCATTGGTTCGACTTTATAGAAGAGAGAGGAGGGAAAGGAAAGCAAATTACTGAGATGAGCTTGGAAATGTGAAAGGTTGTATCAAGATGACATTGAAACACTGGCTCCGGTTTTCCTTTGAATTGCACAGTTAAGATCACAGAACAATATGGGAATCGAGCCAGATTACACGGTACATTAAAATAAACTAGAGTTATTTCCTCAACTCCACAAGGTAGGCAATGCCACGGACGACTGCCTTTGCGTGAGATGGGGAAATACTTTCCATCTTTTGCAGACGTTCTATTTTAGTCCTTGGGAAGAACAGTTGGATTTCTTTACTTCATTTTCATGATACTGTTCTTTCTTGTTAACATATTTTGTATGGAGTAAGGCCTAAGCCTCTTCCCTTTGGTGGTATTGTGGGATGGAATGATAACTTGCTTAGGTTTTATAAAGCTTATCAGTGAGCCAGATATTTTTCTAGTTACAGGGGAACTAAGGAGTCTATTCCAAAAATCTCTTTGGGAAAATATTGGTTTCATTTTTCCTATGATGAGAAGCAGCCTGGTAGTTACTACCAATCTTAGAAAACTAGGTTCACTTATGTCCATTTGTATTAAAATATGAATCACTTCAAATTAATTGAGTTTTTCTTCCTCAGGCTGCCTTTTAAGGTCCACAACAACTGAAAATGAGCTAATGGATATAAGGTCCAGTTGCCATAAACTATATTTCAAATTAGAAGTTTCTCGTTTGCTTCTCTCTACTCTAGGGTTTGTCTCTTCCTGTAGAATATTTTCAGGAGTTATTTGAAAGTTGCTTTAAAATCATTTAGCTTAAGGTTATGTGGAAGTAGAAAAGATTTCTGGTCAGTTTGCTTGATAGTGGGGTCAGCTTCATTGAGTTATAGGACGTATTAATGCATTTTTATTTGTTTGTTTTGGGCCAGGCTAGGTTTCAACACAGGGCCTCAAGTGTGCTAAAGAATCCATTCATTCTACCACTAAGCTACGTCCCCAACCCTAGGAAGACTTCTTGGTTACTGAGGGCCAGAGATGAAGAGAAAGGATGCCCCCAAGATAATGGCAGTTCCATGTCTGCTTCCAATGAGGATACAGAAAGTCTGAGCAGGACAGAGCTGTCATCTTAACAAAAAAATCAACCTAGAAAAGCTATGAAATCATGTATTTTAAAACTTACAAGAAAACCCACAAAGATGCAAAGAAACCTAAAGGAACCAAATTACAGAAATAGATAGGCATTGTTGAGGAGAGAAGAGACCCATGGATGTTCTTATCCTTAAGGGAGGAATAGGAGGAAAAGGAATGCAGCTAAATTTTTAACAAACTCAAATGGCGAATGAAGCAATTGTGATAGATGGGAATTCCAAGGAAACTCAGCTGTAAGGTGAATCTTCCCCCATCTGTCCACACTTTCCCAGCAGCCTTCATCAAGGGCAGTGGGAAATTGTTAAAGGCTTGCAGCAAGGCTGGAGAACTGAGAGAAAACTTTTCTGATGTAAATGGAGTCTCTCCAAAGATGGCGGCAAAACAAGAGAAAGGAGAGAAATCCATGCAGGGCTTTCTGGACTTCCAGCTACCAAAGGCAGGTGACAAGACAGGAAAGTTGAAAGGTGACATTGGAGGAATCTGCTGTTCGTTCTAGCAACTAATGACAGGGTAGGACAGAAAAGCAGGGAGAAACAAAGAAACTACCCGGAAACACCTCTTAGATACATTTTAGGGATATTATAGAGTAAAATGTAGCTGCCCTCTAAAAGCTGGGAGGAAAGAGGTCTTTCAAAGCCCCCCAAAATCAAAGGATGGGATTATGGATCAAAAAAACCACCCAGTGAATCACAAAGCTGGCAGCCAGGTTGTAAAGCTGAGGGCACTCTCATCCAAAAGCTGATGGTGCTGATGTAAAGTACAAAGATGTCTGACATCTCCTGGCATCCAGGCCCAAGATCTGTTGAAGGGAAAGAAGTCTTGATCCCATTTTCAAAATACCTGATGCCAGGGGTGAAGTTAGTCCAATCAACACTGCAGCCAAGCCCGGATCCAGCTCAACTACAGATCAGAAGGACACAGACCTCTCTCTAGTCTGCCAGAAAAGAGGTATGCCGGGTTTTTTTCCAGGTAATTACTACTTATGTTAGTCTCTATTTTTGTGTGTGTGGTTTTAAGAATTGAATCCCAGCACCTCACATATGGTAAGCTGGCACTCTACCACTGAACTAAATCCCCAGCCCTCTCTGTTCTTGTTTATAAAATAACTATACACAGTGAAAGCTCCGTATCACACAAAAGAGCAAAAAACGCAAATAGTGGTCAAGAGAGGAAATAATTGATAGAAGTAAATGTACAGATGGCTCACATGTTGGAATTGCCAGACAGTGATTTTTAACTATAACAAAAATGCTGATGTGTATATTGAAAAATACAGAAAACATGTGTGAAGAAATGGGGAGATTCAGCAGAGAAAAGACTCTATACAAAAGAACCAAAAAGGAAATCTAAAAATGAAAAATATGATACCATAGATGAAAAGAAATTCACTGTAAAAGCATAAGAGCAGGCCAGATCCATCAGAAGAAAAACTAATGAACCTGAACACAGGTCAGCAGAACACATCCCAAATGAAACACAAAGAGTGAAGGGAAAAGAACAGGACAGAGCATCTGAAATCTGGATGATACATACAGAATTTGATTCCCAGATATAGAGGAGACAGAGAATGGAATAAAAGAAATATGTGAAGACATAATGTCAAGAACATTCCAAAACTGATGAATGGTAGATCTTTGAGACTGGTGTTAGTCAGCATTGCCTCACTGTGACAAAATACCTGAGAAAAACAATCTAAGGAAGGAAAGGTTTATTTTGGCTCACAGATTCAGAGGTTTCAGTTGACAGTTGGTTGGCGTCATCATTTTTTTTTTTTGGTACCAGGATTGAACTCAGGGGTACTTGACCACAGAGCCACATCCCCAGCTGTATTTTTGTGTGTGTGTTTTATGTAGAGACAAGGTCTTGCTGAGTTGGTTAGTGCCTCGCCCTTGCTGAGGCTGGCTTTGAACTCGCGATTCTCCTATCTCAGCCTCCCAAAGTGCTGGGATTACAGGCGTGCGCCACCGCACCTGGCATGGCTTCATCATTTCTGAGGCTGTGGCAAGGTAGAACACCATGGTGGAAGGGCATGGCAGAACAGAGCTGCTCACTTCACAATGGCCTGGAAGCAGAGCAAAGAGAGCAAAGAAGGGGCCAGGGACATGATATACCCTTCAAGAACATATCCCCAGTGACTCACCTCCTCCAACCAGGCCCCACCTCCTAAAGTTTCCACCAGCTCCCAATAATGCCATCAAATGATAAATGGATTAATCCATTGCTCATGACACTCACTTCACAAAAGCCCCACCTCCAAACACTTCTGCCCTGGAGACCAAGCCCTTCACACATGAACCTTTGGGGGACATTCACAACAACATTCAATCGACTCAAAGTGGGTTAAATACAAAGAAAACCACACCGAGGCACATCATAATTAAACAGCTATATATCAAAGATCAAGGTAAATATTAAAGGCATCCAGGGAAAATGAAATCTGTTATGCAGAGTATACAATATAAATAATAGATGACATATAGCTTAGTGGTAGAGACCAAGCTTAGCATGCACATGGCCCATGTTTAACCCTCAGCACTAAAATAATAATAATAATAATAATAATAATAATAATAATAATAATGCTGAAAGATAACACCAAGTTTTCATCCAACTGTCAAAGTGGTGTTGTCATTTGTAGACGCCCAGTGACACCACTGTGATCACCAGGTGTTTAGAGATAGGACGGGCTCTCAGAAGTAGAAAGACTAAAGGCTTGAATAACACTATAATCGGATGAGAGGGGAAACCAGAGAAGAGAAATGGAGAAGGCATGTAAAGGTGCGCCACCATAGCAGGGCTCCCCAGGGAGGATGCTGCAGGCACCAGGGGCTGGGACCACACGAGCCTGTGCTGCCCTGCACCATGTTCTGCATCCTTAGTTCCCAGCGTGAATGCTGACGGCACTGTGCGTGTGCAGGAATATGTAACTTCGCATCCCACTATGAGGTGTAATGATAATGTACCAATAAAAAGTGCAATTCAGAATAAATGCCTGTGGCCTCCCTGGTCACCTGATCATTGTAACCACTAAAATAATCCCATTGCTCCTTATGTTTTCAGATGCTCCTGAAGGCACCACACTACAGCTATGGAAGGGATTCTCATCCTTGGTGATACTGGCATTGGGGTCCTGATTCTTCTGTAGGTGGCTATACTGTGTTTGTAGGATGGTCAGCAGCATCCCTGGCCTCCAGTCGGTCAGGAGCACTCTCCCCCAGTCATGATAACCAAAAATACGTCCATTATTGCCAAATGTCCCCGGGAGGCAAAAAAATCCTACCTCTACTTCCTGCCCACTGAGAGCCACTTGGGTCTGAAATAGCAAAACGTTTAAATCTAAAAAGAGGACATGATGAAACGGAGGTCAAGACACCTGTGAAAAAGAAGAGGACGCTTCCAATGCAGCAATGGGTACTGAAGTCAGACTGCAAGGTGTTAAGGAGAGAGGGCCAGGGCAGATAGCCAGCAGTGAAGATGGATGTTGGCTTGAGAGTTGAGAAAGGTGGCAGGTAAGTACAAATTTGGCAGTAGGAATTGAATCCGTACCCCTTCCCTATACTAAAATAAATCTAGATGGATCAATATTAAACCTAAATGCTGAAATCATAAAAATGCTGGAAGAAAAAGTGGGTAGGTTAAAAAAAAAAAAAGAAGGAATATAGAAATATAAAAGACCGACCTTCCTTCCTTCCTCTCTCTTTCTTTTCCCTTTGGCACTGGGGATTGAACCCTGAGATGCTTTACCACTGAGTCATGCCCTCAGTCCTCCAAATTTTTTTTATTTTGAGACAGGGTCTCACTAAGTTGCTGAGGCTGGTCTTGACCTTGCAATACTCCTGTCTCAGCCTACCAAGTAGCTGAAATTCCAGGCTTGTGCCACCATGCCTACCTAAAGGACCTTTTAAAACACATTACAAAATCCAAAGTCCACAGAGAGAGAAAACCGTTAAATACGACCACATGAAATTTTTAAAACTGTGCATAGAAAAAATGAAGTCATCAAAATCAAAAAACAAATAACAACTGGAAAAAAATGCCACACATGTTACAGACAAAGAGCTACTTTGGGAACTCTACAAAGAACCCATTTAAAAAATATGGAGAAAGAATAGAAAAATGTGCAAAGGAAAATGATTAGGTACTTCACGGGAAAAAAAAGGGGGTACAGCGGGGTGACAGATCTTAACAATTATAAGATGCAAATTAAAATAATGAGATGCCTGTTTCGCCTACTAAAGAAGCAAATGTTTAAAATATTGGTCATGGTTAATATCAGTGAGCATACAGTAAACTAATTTCTTATCTTCCTAGAGGACCTTTAAATTGGTGACATCACTCTGCAGCACAATTTCAGAATATCTTTCAAATTAAAAACAACGCAGCTCTTTGGCCCAGCAAGCACTCTGAGGACCTCAGCCAGAGAGGTAACAGAAGTCTGCACCAAGGTGAATGAGCAGAGGGCTCACAGCAGCCTGTGTCTGAATGCAAATGCCAGTGACAGCCTGAATCGCCCAGCAGTTGCAAACCAATTATATAATCTATGGGATGATGGTGGTGGTGGTTGTTGTTGTTCTTCTTCCTCTTCCTTCCTCTTTTTATTTTTGTTTTATTATTATTATTATTATTATTACCAGGGATTGAACCCAGGGGTGCTTAACCACGGAACCACATCCCAGACCTTTTTTCTATTTTTATTTAGAGACAGGGTTTCACATCTGCGTAGGGCCTTGGTAAATTGCTGAGGTTGGCTTTGAACTCACATCCTCTTGCCTCAGCCTCCTGAGCCACCATGTTACAGACATGTGTGCCACCGTACCCAGCTGGGATTTTTTTCTATGTGCATGAGTTTTCAAGGAAGAAAATCTAGCCTGTAAAAACTTAGTTCACCATGTGCAGAACCAGATACGAGCTACTTTAGAAAAATAATCACCTTCAAGTGCTTTATGTAACAACTATGTTATTTTAAGAACACAATATTTAAGAGTAAAAATTTACTGGACTTCTTTTAAGGAATAAGAAGCTCCACTTTCAGATATTTTCCTCAGTTTAATTCTTAAGAAAAAATATTTTCATATTAATACTTAGTTTGGAATAAAGAATGTTACTTAATTATACCAAAATTTTCCCAAAAGTAAAAGAAAATTTCTCTATCAAAAGCAAATAACCCAGCATTCCAACATATCAGCTCAGGAACTGGCTTCCTTGACAAGACTCCTAAAGCACAAGAAGTAAAATCAACAATCAATAAATAGATGGCATCAAACTTAAAAGTTTCTTCATAGCAAAGGAAACAATCAAGAGCATACAGAGAGCCTACAGAATGGGAGATAATCTTTGCCACCTGCACCTCAGACAGAGCATTAATTTCCAGGACATATAAAGAACTCAAAAAACTTAATGCCAAAAAATCCCCAATAATCCAATCAATAAATGGGCAAAGGAACTGAACAGACACTTCTCAAAAGAAGAAATACAAATAGTCAGCAAATATATGAAAAAAATGTTCAATATCTCTAGCAATTAGAGAAACACAAATTAAAAATACACTGAGATTTCATCTCACTCCAGCCAGAATGGAAATGATCAAGAATACAAGTGACAATTAACAGCGAGGATGTGGGGAAAGAGTCCACTCATACACTGCTGGTGGGACTGTTAATTGGTGCAACCACTCTGGAAAGTTGTATGAGAGCCCTCAGAAAATAAGAAATAGAACGACCATTTGACCTAGCTATCCCACTTCTCAGTTTATATCCAAAGGATTTAAAATCAGCATACTACAGTGATGCAGCCACATCAATGTTTAAAGCAGTACGGCGGTCCAGCCTCCGCAGGGTGTCAGGTCCTGAGGTGGGATGAGTGGTGTCAGCGAAAGTAGCACCAATGAGACACAGAGACCAGGTTTGGTGCAGCTGTGTCCGTCTAAGTTCAGACCAGCGCTTTATTTATAGTGATTTACAGCCATTGATTAAAAGAAAAAAAAAGGGGGGGTTACAATTCATCATGAGTTATTCATAAACACAGAGTGGTCATCTATAATTGTCCTGGATAACTACATCAGCATCAAAGGATTTTTAAATCTTAACTAGAGACTGTAACTATAAGGGTCCTCATGTCCTGTTCTTAAGATTAATATCAAACTAGAGATCACTAAGCTTCCTATTGTATTCCCCCAAAACAAGATGAAGCTAACAAAGGTATTTTTAACTATGAGAGTAGCATAAGACTAATAGACCATTGTGGTAACTATACTTAAAAGCATAGCTGTTGACGCACATGTGGTCAATGGCTTCTGCTCATGTCCAGAATTGCCCAAAGCTGCAGGTTAAGTTAACTATTTCATACATCATTAAAATATCATTCTCTGAACTTGCCCTGATCCCTATTTTGTAGCAACCATTGTTTACATAATTTGAGTTCAGTTTCTCTGGGCAGGCATCGAGGCCTTTGTTTCTTAAGACTTTCCCGTGTAAACAGGGAACTACAATTAACATGCTTTCTATTAATCCAAACCATTCTTTCTCCATTAATGTAGGCTCCTGCGTATGGTGGGGGAGGGTCCATTCCTAAGTTAGATTTTGTTTATACCTGGACACCTGCCGTCTTCGGCCTTTACCCATGTCAAATATCACTGGATTTTACTATAGGGGGAATCCATTTTTGTCAGGGCCTGTGAGAAGGCTTAACCAGCATTTGAGCTTTGGGCATGGGACTAGTTGGAGCCACAATTTCCCACAGCTCACTTTATTGAAATTGCCGAAGCAGCCTTCTACAGCCAGGCCTGAGAGTACTTCCAAATATAATTGGGTAACTGAGGGCCTAAATGTTCATATCTAAAGTGAAATTATCATCAGGGGAATTTCTAGAATTACTTCTAAGAAACATCATATCAGTAGTACTATCCTGATGGGGATTTTCTTGTTTATTCTCCTGGGTGGTCAAATGCCTCTCCTTAATTAAGAGACTTTAGGGGACCAGGATTGACTGATCCTGTCTTTCTGGGAATTAGAATAATGACACAAGCAAGTACAATTAATTCTGTCAAACTAAGAAAGGGCATCCCAACAAGAAATATATTGAGGAGTTCATCTCTTCACCCTGATCCATTGCAGGCACCAGAACTTTGTCAAACAGTGTCTTGAGGATTTTGGGCTATGGCAAAGCAGCTCAATTCACAATAGTTAAGCTATGGAGCCAATGTAGGTGCCCTTCAACAGATGAATAAAGAAAATGTGATACATGTACACAGTGGAATATCACTCAGCCATTAAGAATGACTTTATGACATTTGCCAGTAAATGGATGGATCTGAGATTATTATGCTAAGTGAAATTAGCCAGTCCCCAAAAGCCAAAGGTTGAATATCCCCACTGATACATGGAAGCTAACCCACAATAAGCTGGGAGAGGGGAAGAACAGATATATAGTAGATTAGACAAAGTGGAATAAAGGGAAGGGAAGGGGATAAGAAATTAAAGTCAATAGAATGAATTTGAAACAATTTTTCTATGTACTTATATGAATACACCATAGTGAATCTCACCATCATGTACATCCACAAGAATGAGATCCTAATTAGAATAAGGTATATTCCATGTTTGTGTAATTATATCAAAGTGAATTCTACTGTCATATATAACTAAAAAGAATCAATAAAAATTTTAAAAAGCAGATGATAAGCACTATGATAGGCTCAGTGGTAGAGCACTTGCCTGGCATGCATGAGCCCCTGAGTTTGATTCCCAGGACCACAAAACACAAAACAAAACAAAAAAGGTGAATTTTATGGTAAATAAAAGCTCAATAAAGTTTCTAAGTCAAAACAAAAAATAAAAGCCTGGTTTATTGCATTTACAAAAGAGAAAGTTCAAGGGCTCAGATGAATTGGCCTCTGGTGAAGCCAACCCTAAGGACAAGTTTGGACAGCAAGAGCGTGCAACTTTGGAAACCCAGCCACAGGGAGATGGGGCCACCAGGGCCCAGTGGCATTCATGTGAATCAGTCTCTGGAAGGTTTGTGTGAACCAGCAAGCAGCACACTGGTCAATACCAAGGAGGATCCCTCCTTTCTGGGCCAGAATGTTGCCTAGAGAGTGGAGCAGGGCTTAGCCCAGTGCTGAGAAGACAAATTACTGGGACACTTAAGACCCACAAAACATCATCCAAAGCTTATGCTTAGCTATTTTAATAAACAGTTTTATTTTTTAAAAAATTCTTCAGGGCTGAGGATGTGACTAAGTGGTAGAGCACTTTCCTAGTATTCATGAGGCCCTGGGCTTAATCCCCAGCCCTATAAAAATCAATCAATCAATCAATCAATCTTTGAAAAGCATCATGGAGTTCAAAAGCATACTAGTATTACTCTTATTACACTATGTCTTTTGGCATCATAGGGGTTTTGAAAGCCAGAGCAAAGTCCATCTGAGGTCCTGCCTGAAAGTCATGTCTGGTATCAGTGTCCATATTACCCATCTTCCAATCCAGTAGCTTTTCACTAGAAAAGACATGGTCATATTTGCTATCCTCTATGTGGAAACACTCATACATTTGAATAGCACCTGAAAAAATTATCAGAGAATTTCCTTCCAACTCTTAAATCTTTACACCTTAAAAATAAAAAACTGCAAACCTCTTCCCTTTACATTCTCCACAGCAAGCTGCTCCTTTTTAAAACATCTGTTCCACATGGGAGCAAATTCCTGGTTAATTATGTTAGTTTGAAACTGGTTAGCAAGCTTCAAGCCAAATCTATATCAGAACAATTAATTACTGAATTAATTTTTCTTGTATTAATAAGCCCAAGTGTCACATTCCATACCATCAAATTAAGTTGTTTCCATGCAGATGTTTCACAAGAATGGAGTTGGTGGATCAAAAGCTAACTATTAGGAAAGGATATATGTGTATTCCAAGTAGTTAACTACATATTAAAATGGGTGGAGTCCCTGAAATTCTTGTACAAATGATACAGAAACTCAATATGGCTGTTCCCATGAAATGGAGACAGATTGCAACACCTCATTTAGAGTTCTTCATATCTGTGTTTCTGTCACTTCTGCATTTTAAATGAGAGTTATGTCTCTTGCCTGGATTTAGTTCAAGATATTGATCAATACTTAATTTAATAGTTCTTAGAAATTTACTCAGAATATGTTCTCTGCCAGTTAAAACATTTTCTTTTTCAAAAGCACAAATCGATATATGCTTTCTTGGGAACTTTATTGTTGCTTTTGAGACTCACCTGACGTTATCTATGGTAAGGAGTACATTCTGGTCAATACAAAAGGAGAGACTATTTATTTATTTATTTATGGTATCGGGGATTGAACTCAGGGGTCTTCAACCACTGAGCCACATTCCCAGCCCTATTTTGTGTTTTATTTAGAGACAAGGTCCCACTGAGTTGCTTAGCACCTCGCCATTGCTGAGGCTGGCTTTGAACTCACGATTCTCCTGTCTCAACCTCCCAGAGTACTGGGATTACAGGCGGAAGAGCCTGTAATCTCCACACCCGGCAGGAGAGACTTCATTTTAATTTGAGCATTTCTCACTGTAATTTTCATTTGCATGTCTGGTCTTCCTGCCTCCCCAACACACACACACACACACACACACACACACACACACACAATCTTTTAAGCCTCAAGTCATGCACTAATAGATGCTAAACAAATGTTTACTGGATCAATGATGAAATGTTTTTTTCCAACTGTGGGGGACACCATCTCTTCTCTAGCCATTATCCAACCTTGCCTCTGTCCCCTGTGCAAAAAACCTTGATTTGCTCAGACAGGGATCTGCACCCAGCCCAAGGCAATGAACTGTGATTGTCTCGAGAAGTCCTAGCAAGCCGGGCGCGGTGGCTCAAGCCTGTAATCCCAGCACTTAGGGAGGCTGAGACAGGAGAATCGCGAGTTCAAAGCCAGCCTCAGCAATGGCGAGACGCTAAGCAACTCAGTGAGACCCTGTCTCTACATAAAACACAAAATAGGGCTGAGGATGTGGCTCAGTGGTCGAGTATCCCTGAGTTCAATCCCCAGCACCAAAAAAAAAATGAAGTCCTAGCAATCCAATTCTTCTTAGCCAACACTGGTCTAAAGGTGCCCATGAAATCCAGTTCTGGCTGTGGAGAAGAGAGTAAGCCTTTATGTATGTTTATGGGCCACCTTTGTAGAATATTGATTCCCAGTGCATCTGTTCTGACAATTCCAAGATGAAACCAAGAATCTCTATTCTTAACTAGTGCAATTTGAGGAGTTTTCAGGAAAATTTCCCTTTTCCAGTAGGAAAGATCAGACTCTGCTGGCAAAACCCTCTACCTGCCCCTTTTCTTCTGACTGGAATGCAGAAAATCTGGGGCAGCCATCTTAGGATCACAACATGTGAAGACAAAGGCCAATGCATGAGAACTGGCAGAGATTCAGAGAAACAGGAAGAATGCAAGACAGCATGATTAAGTATCCATACCAGCTCAAGGGGAACATTGCTGACACTACTGGGCGTTGAGCTCTCCATGACTTGCAGCCAAAGCCCTTCTTACCAATGCCACCCTTGAAGGTGAATAGTAACAGGAAGCACATGTACTTAGGTACAGGGAAGCCCATTTTTGGTTCTTCCTGAGGCAGGAGGACCACAGGTTCAAAACTAGCTTCAGCAATTTAACGAGGCCTTATACAAGTTAGTGAGACCCTGGCTCAAAATAAAAAATAAAAAGGGCTGGAGGTGTGGCTCAATGGTTAAGTGTCCGTGGGTTCAATGACCATTACCAAAAAAGAAAAAGAAGAAGAAGAATTTTAACTAGAGGAAATAAAAAAAACTGACTAATAATGATTTTTAAAAGCCAGATTTCTAGCAGGGTGGCAAAAATCTGCAATCCCAGCAACTCTGGAGACTGAGACAGTAGAGTCACAGGTTCGGGATCAGCCTCAGCAACTTAGGTGGACCCTTCTCAAAATAAGAAATGAAAGGGACTGGGTATTAGCTCAGTGGTAGAGTGCCCCTGAGTTCAATCCCCAGTACCGCCCCCACCGCCCCCACCCCCCCAAAAAATAACCAGGATCATCCTGCCCCACCCCACCCCCACAAAGAATCTGCTTGTAGTTCATTGTTGCCAATACTGGCTCAGTAGCCAGAGGATGCCCAGATTCTGGATTGATGGATTTATGATTCTTTCTTTTTTTTATCAAAATATAATTTACATATAACAAAGTTTGCCTATTAAAGTATATAATTCATTGATTTATAGTATATTTACAGAGTACTGCAACCATTACGATAATCGAATTTTAGAACACTTCCATCATTCCTGAAAGAAACTCCATGTCCTTTAGCAGTCATTCCTCATGCCCATCTCCTTCCCTAGCCCCAGGAGACACTGATCTGTTCTCTGTCTCTCTTGCTTTGACTCTTCTGTACATTTCATATAATGGAATGGGGGATTTTTGTCTGGCTTCTTTCACTTAGAACAATGTTTTCAAGGTTTCATCCATACCATACAGGAATCATTTTGTTTATCCATTCTCTGTGATCCTCTTCATCTTCCCCTCTTGGTAGCAGGGTGGATAGACAAGCTTCTGGTGTCACATTCTCATTAAAATGCATCCCACAGGCTAAGAGGAAGCAGCTTATCCCTTCTTTTATCAGGGAGCAAACTCACTCCCTGGAGTTGACACTGGGACATATGGCCACCCAGCTTCACAGGAAGCTGGGAAAGCAAGCATTTTTAGCAGAAGTCAGGCAAGAAGACAGGGGACTGGAAGTAGCTCTTGGGTTTCTGCCCCCATGGATTTATAATTATTTTTCACTGTAAATGAATATTTTGTTATTCCTTTTAAATATTCTTTGGTATAGGAGTTAGGGCTACACTTAGCTGTATATAATGTCTCTCCACTAAGTCACCTTACACAAACTCTTCAGAATTTTGGGGGGGTTTCTTTTAGGTTTATGACTATGTCTAAGACTATTTCTAAGATCTATATTTTTTCTTTAAACATTAAATAATTTAGTTTTAAAGATGACAAAAATCAAATGCATTTATCTTGTACAGTCTGTGGTATTGAAACATGTACACACTGTGTGCTATGGTTTGAAGGTTTGTTTTCCTCTAATATTCATGTTGAAAATTCATAGTGCCATAGTAGTAAGAAGTGGGGTCTTCAGGAGGTAATTGTGTCAGGGGGCTCTGCTTCATCAATGGTATTAGTGCCTTTATGAAAGGACTCAAGAGAACTAGTGAGCCCTTTCTGTCCCTTCCATCAATCTGAAGGACACAGCAAGCCCTCATCAGACATTGACTCTGTCAGTGCCTTGATCCCTGACTTCTAAGCCCCCAGAAACATGAGAAATTTCTATAATTTATACATTGCTCATTCTTTGGTATTTTATTATACAGCAAGAATGGACTAAGACATTATGAATGTCTAAACCAAGCTGATAAACATGTGTCTGCTGACTGAGTGAGAGGAGAGCCATTTGGCCTGAAGGAGGACCCTCTGAATAGCAAAATGCATTTCTGAGTTCCCCACAGGATTGGCTGAGTTTTACCCAGGCTCCATCACAGCTTGACTTCTCCCTCTGCCTAATTCTGGATTCTCCTTGCTCCTTTCACAGACTCCTTGAATACCTCTAAAACCTCAGACTCCATCTCAGCATCTGCTTCTGGAGTACCCAACCTATCAAGTTCCTTGAAAAAATTTGCTGAAATTTTCATTGCAAATTTATTAGCAGTATGAAACAACTTAGAAGTGAAATGTTTTTATGAGTTTTCATATTTATTAATATGACACTTATTTGTTTAGATCTTTAATGTCTCTCAATTAAGATTTTAAATTTATCATTAAAAGTACTGCACATATTTTGTTAGTTTTTTTTCTTGGTAGCTTGTCTTTTACTGCATTTGCATATATATGTCCATATATATATATATATATACACAAATATTTAAAAATATCTTTCTAAATACTTATTGCAAGTTTATGTATCTGTAATAGGCTTTGTATATTGATGATATATATTTTCTTATTCACATTTAGAGGAGAAAGCAATTTTCCTACTCTGACCACCACACAGAAGACTTAAGCTTCACTCTAATTGGATGCACTTTGATCACATACTTAAGAGAATCATTGAAGCCAGGAAAATGCCATATGTTGATTGAATGAATCTGAATTTTATGGTGCATTACACCATTTCACATGATCAGGAGATCCAGGATCCGATTAGGAAAGATGAGCATAGCATTTACTCAGGAGAAGACCCACCAGGTCCACTACTCTGGAGAATGCTTCTGTTGCTGTCAGGGACCAAGACACCAGATCTACCAAAAAAACCTTGAGGATTAATTAGAGCCATAGCAGCAGCAGCAATGTCAAAAGCACTTCAAAATATCACCAAGGTTATGACAATCAAGACATCTGATGGGTTGCAAGAGAGATTTCTCTTAATCCCTATTTTATTTTGGAACAAGGAAAATAATGTAGTATGTCCATCAGTGCAGTTTTATTTTCAACTCAATTTAGATTCAAAATAAAAAAGATGAGCACAGTTTCAGACACTCTATCATAATCCACATTCACAGCATCCAGCATTTTTATTAACTATATTTTATGAATGTAAAAACTAGGTTCCAGAATAATGATGTGGATTTGTGCCCCCAGTAATACAGCTACTAACATGCTGTCATTGAAAATTGAGTGACCAGTGATACTAAATCACAATCATCAGGTGTATCTGGTCTTACTATAAGCAAATACATGGTCCCTGCTATAATGAGCTGTTTGGGGGATAGAAATACTCTACACACAGTCATCTGCATTTCTTAATCCTCAGGTCTCACATTTTTGTGAGCATTTTTTTCCATTGCCACATTGATGATTTTGTGTTTATTCTCCTGATGCTCCTGGTAAATGCAAAAGCCATACATATTTTAGCTTTGTGAAGCAGGGGTCTGACAGCCAAGAAACAGTGGTCTATTATTATGACTGTGTCCCAGGGCACCTGACTGCAGCTATTCTGCAAGGTATTCTTAGCTTCATGCATATGCTCCTAGGTCAGCCCATTTGCTAAGAGCCAAACACTGATGTATATTTTTAGCACCATCATTAGGCTTCTTCCTTTGTCTGCAGAAGCCTATCTCTGCCAATTACAGAACCCATTAGTCGACCAGCTGCCATATGAGCTCTGCTCTTGTCATTAGACACATTTTTCTTCCTTAGGATCATTTTTAGAGCAACTATCCTCTCTCAAAGCTACACAAGTTCTGCTAACTAATATACCTGAGGTAAAAGATTTATTTAGCTTGCATTTGGTAATCTGATTTAAGTTGTTATGTTGAAGCTGATTTCTTTTATACTTTGATATAAACATTTTTAGTTCCAAACCATCTGAGAAGAAAATGGATCTTAATCCATTTTGAAGGTGTCATACAAACCAAGCACATAATCATTTTGTTAAAAGTTTCTTGTTTATGTGACCAGGATCCAGTGTTACTGGCCCTTGACTGGGGCCAAATATAAGGCAATTTTAAAGATATTTCATTAGTGCATGGAACCTACTCTAGTTCTTAAAGCAATAACTGGTTTTAACTTTCATGTTTTTGAAAGCAATGCATGTAGTTTAGTGTCTATGCTAGTGTTGAATAATGTTTTTTTTTGTAAATTCATACTTAATAAAATGTTTTCAGAGTCCTATTTTATAAATAAATTTGCTAATTAGAAAAATATTTGAATTGGTGACTTGAATAAAATGATTCTATATTTAATTCCATCCTCATACAACTTTTAGGTAGCCACCATTTACTGAGTGCCTGCCACTTGCCAGGTACTGTTCTAAGTTGACCTCTCATAAACATTATCTCTAATCATCATAGCAACTGACAAGTTAGGAAAAGTTACTATTACTCAATTTGATAAAAAAGAAAACTGAGATTTTTTCAAGAGTTAAACCACTTACTACAAAACAATTTCACTACATTAACAATAATTATCTGGAGTAGTCTAACTATTAAGGAACAGTCAAGTATTATAAGACAATAGCTTTTCTTCCATTAAGCTAGGCCCACCTGACAAGCTGCTATACTGCCTAGCCCAGCCAGCTGCTTCAATGCCTGGCCTCAGCCCAGCTTGCCTGGCATGTCACTTCACTGCCAGGCTTACTTGCCCCAGCCAGTGACTTTGCCATCAGCCCATAGCCTAGTCTGCCCATGCCAATCTCCCAACAAGGGAAGTTGAGAACTCTTAAGCCCCAACCTTCAACTCCGTGAGCAACACAGTGAAAAAGAAAGGACTTGACAGCCCACAGACCACGCGCCCACGCTAAAGAAGAAACAAAAAGAAAGTCAGTTGGGCACAGACAGCCAACACACATGCTCATTGACTGTCTTGTCCACTATAGTGGAAATGACTCCTTATTTTTTTAACTTTTCACCAATATTTTTCCCTTTTTTGGCTGTTATTGTTGCTTTGCTTTTTTTTTTTTTTTTTTTTGGGCACTGGGGATTGAACTCAGGGGTACTCAACCTGTGCAGCACTCCTTCCTGGGTTGTTGGCATTAGGAGAACAAGCTACAGAAGAGGAGGAAGACGGGCATTCCAGTGGTACTGCAGAACTGCCTGACAGCAAAGACCTAGGCCTAGATGGAGGTGAACTTGATTCTGAGGCTGAACTCATGAGAAGTATGGGCTTGTCACTCCAGTTTGGTGTGGTGTCTACACGTAAGAGTTTTGAGATATCTATGAATACAAAGAATAAAGTTAAAGTAAAAAAAGAAAAAGAGAAAACATCAAAAGAAGTACTTGGAGCCGAGTGCGGTGGCGCAAGCCTGTAATCCCAGCACTTAGGGAGGCTGAGACAGGAGAATCGCGAGTTCAAAGCCAGCCTCAGCAATGGCGAGGTGCTAAGCAACTCAGTGAGACCTTGTCTCTACATAAAACACAAAATAGGGCTGGGGATGTGGCTAAGTGGTCGAGTATCCCTGAGTTCAATTTCCAGTACCAAAAAAAAAAAAAAAAAAGTACTTGGATGAAATTTATGCAGGAGTCTCGGAGAAAAGAATATGAAGAAGATGACCATTTGGTTTCAGATGATCCATCTTCAGTTGAACAGTATGGGAACACTAGAACATGTGAACTTCAAAAGAAGAGAAACATTGAAACAGAAAAACTTCCCATTGAAAATACATTATCTTCAAACTTAGAAATTACAGAAAATTGGGAAAGGTATTGGAATGAATATGGAGGAGAATTGTTACGGCAAAGCTGGCAAAAAGAATCATCCAGATCAAATGCTATCTTCTGAACCTTGGAACTTTCCTGATAAAAGGAAAAATAGGAACAACATTACAGTCAACTTTACTGGTATCATTTGGAACAATTTCAGTATTGGCAAGCTCAAGGTTGGACTTATAATACTTCACAAAGCTATGATACAGATACCAGTGCATCTAAAACAGAAATTGACAAGAAAGATGAAAGTATCATGAAAGTGGACTTAATATCTTTCCATCTTCACCTAACATGGTTGATTAAAAAAGTTCTGGTTCAAGTGATAAGGATCATAATGAAACACTTGATGGAATTAGTAATATAACTGTGAGTTCAGAGGAAGTAGAACACAGCCAGTTAGAGTCCTCTGTAAGTTATGATGGACAGCTAAGTGAAGTTAGTGGGAGAGAGTGCCCTGCTTCTGATCAAAGTGAACCATGTGATGGGAGAACCCAGAAAAGCAACTAACCTGGGAATAGAAGCACAAATCAGCTAGCTCAAGAGCCATAGGAATCTTCAGGAGCAAACACAAGCAAAGACAGGCTGCACACCAGTGGGTCTGGTGGAGATAAGAGTAAAGATCCACCTGAGCATAAGTCCAGCAAACTCAAGGAGGGCCATGAACTGGACATTGATGAAAAGCCAGATACAGACCTTGATGACAATGGCTCCTTTCTGGGATTCAAGCATGACTCAGGACAAAAATATGGTGAAATTCCAAATTTCAGTCATTGACAGGTCAGGTATCTAGATAAGAATGTGAAACATAAGTCAAAGTTCCTAGACATGTGCAGACAAAGAAAGATGAAAAATAAGTGCATCTTCTTTACTGAAGAATCAGAAAACCCATTTCTCAAGAAAAGCAAAGCTCTGAGCAAGGTAGAAAAATTCCTAACATGGGTTAATGAACCAGCGGATGTGGAAACATTGCAGGAGTCATCTTTCCATGATAATGTGTGAGACACTTGCACCAGTAGTGATCAAGAGGATCAAGACACTTGCATCAGAGGACCAAGACATGTCTGTTAGTAAAGCTGATGACCCCGTGAATCTAGAACCTGAAAAGTGTCAGACTATCTCTTCAGCTAGTGAACTTGAAACAGAAAAGAATGAAGGTGACACTTTGGTAGCAACTATGCCAGAAAAGCAGGATTGCATTACTCAAGAAATAACAGACTCTCCCCAGGTAGAAACTGAAGCTGAAATTAAAAAGAAGAAGAATTAAAACAAGAACAGAAAGGTAAATGGTCTACCTCTTGAGATAGCTGTTGTTCCTGAGCTGGCAAAATACTGGGCTCAGAGATGCAGGCTATTATCCCATTTTGATAATGGGATTAAGTTGGACAGAGAGGGCTGGTTTTCAGCTACACCTGAGGAGATTGCTGAACATATTGCTGGCCACGTCCGTCGATCTTTCACATGTGACATTATATTAGATGCATTCTGTGGAGTTGGAGGAAATACCAGTTTGCCTTAACAGGAAAAAAAGTGATTACCACTGATATTGCCCCCGTTAATATTGATCTTGCTCGTAATAATGCAGAAGTTTATGGAATAGCAGATAAGATAGAGTTCATCTGTGGAGATTTTCTGCTACTGGCTCCTTGTTTAAAGGCTGATGTTGTGTTCCTTAGCCCACCTTGGGGAGGCCCAGACTATGCCACCGCAGAGACCTTTTATATTAGAACAATGATGTCTCCTGATGGCTTTGAAATTTTCAGACTCTCCAGAAGATCACTAATAATCACTAATAATATTGTTTATTTTCTTCCAAGAAATGCTGATATCGACCAGGTGGCATCCTTAGCTGGGCCTAGAGGACAAGTGGAAATAGAACAGAACTTTCTTAATAATAAACTGAAGATAATCACTGCTTATTCTGGTGACATAATCCAAAGACCAGAGTCTAAAACCTAACTGTGAGATAAGAAAAGGACAAAGATCATGTAATAATCAGAACATTTTTTATATAAAACACATAAAATGTCTTCCTATATTCGCTGATATTTTGTACACACAGTCTTAAATTACCATGTGATGTGGAAACTTTTATGAGTTTAACAAATATTAATAAAGTGTTTTGAGACATTTGGATGGTATTAACTATGTACCATCTATTGTACAATAAGTTAGTAAGCATCTGATATGGAAAGAGTATAGGCTTGTCCCTGTGCTCCATTTAGTTGTGTGTCTGTGTAAATATGGGGTTTTTTTTATACCTTGGTTTAACATCTATGTATGTGTGTATATACATGTGTATTAAAAATTACTGTATTTTTTAACAGAAAAGCAAAGAAAACAATGAACAAATTATATTATGTATACTCATTTAGCTGCTACTGAAATAATGTTATACATTTAAAGTCTTCCACTCCCTTCCCTATTCTTTATTCATCTTTTTAAAGATAATCACAGCTAACAACGTATGTAGTTTCTCTGGGAGGATATAAAGGAATTAGAGTATACCCTAATGTACTCTTTTCTCCATTGATACACTTTTCAGTAACCTCTCTTGTTGTGAATGTATCTTTTTTTTAAAGTAGATACTTTATCAGTATATCTTGAAGACCTTTCCACATCAATACATACAGAAGCTCTACCTTGTGCTTTTTAATGGCTATTTTGTATTCCATCTTCTGAATATGCATAATTAATTAAACCAGTTCCCTATTGACACTTGGACTCTTCAGGTTTTTGCATTTACCAACTGTTTTACATTGTCCTTAAGTATAATATATATTGTTAAACAAGCATACACTTTGGGTAAATTCTAGCAGTTAGATATTCAGGGGTTTGTGCATTTTAATTTTGATACAGTCAAATTGTCTTAAAAATGTTGAACCCAATTTTAGACTTTTTCTAGAATTCTTTTCTTCATCTTGACTTTGCTTTTTTAACATCATTTTAACTTATAAAGTTAGTATTATTTTTTTGGTACTGGGGATTGAACTCAGGGGTACTCGACCATTGAGCCACATCCCCAGCCCTATTTTGCGTTTTATGTAGAGACAGGGTCTCACTGAATTGCTTAGTGCCTCACCCTTGCTGAGTCTGGCTTTGAACTTGCGATTCTCCTGTCTCAATCTTGTAAAGTGCTGGGATTACAAGTGTGCGCCACCGCGCCCAGCTTAAAGTTAGTATTTTAAAGATTTTCATGCATAATTCTTTTTTTTTTAATATTTTATTTTTTTAGTTGTTGATGGATTCTTATTTCATTCATTTATTATTTGTATGCGGTGCTGAGGATCAAACCCAACCAGAGAAATGGAAAAACTGAGCTCTGTTTATGTACTATGACTTGAAACGCATTTAAATAAAAAAAATTTAAAAAAATAAAATAAAATAAAATAAAAGATTTTCATTGCAAAATCAATGTGAAATATCTTTTATAATATACAAATATATATACTTTTTCTATTAAAATGGTAATGAAAGGAGAAAAAAAGAAAGGCTACACTACAAAACATACTCAATAAAATATTTCATGAAGAAGAAATGAAATATAAAAATGAAAACCAGCTAAGGGAGGAACTACACTAGAAATAGTCAATCAAAGAAAAAACTAATTCAAATTAAAAACCAGAAATAACTCAAAATGACAGGGAATAAAAATCATATCTCAATAGTAACATTGACTGTAAATGGCCTAAACCCATCAATCAAAATACATAGACTGGCTGATTGGATTAAAAAACAAGGCCTAACAACATTCTGTCTCCAAGAAATTCACCTCATAGACAAAGACATTCATAGACTGAAGGTAAAAAGTTGGAAGAAAACATACCAATCACATGGATCTCACAAACAACCAAAGGTTTCTATTCTCATATCAGATAAAGTGAACTTCAAACCAAAGTTAATTAGAAGGGACAAAGAAGGACATTTCATACTGCTTAAGGAAATAATACATCAACAAGATGTAATAATTGTAAATATTTATGCCCCAAACAATGGACATACATCAAACAAACCTTTCTCAATTTCAAGAATCAAACAGACCACAACACAATAATACTGGATGACTTTAACACACCTCTCTCATCAACAGATACGTCCTCCAAACAAAAACCAAATAAAGAAACTATAGAACTAAAAAATACAATTAGTAATTTAGACATAAAATATTTCACCCATCAATGACTGAATATGTTTTCTTCTCAACAACACATGGATTCTTCTCTAAAATAGACCATATCTTAGGCCACAAAGCAACTCTTAGAAAATACCAAAAAAATAGGGATAACACCTTGCATCCTATCAGATCATAATGGAATGAAATTAGAAATTTTATTTTATCGATGATAAAATAGAAAAAAAAGAAGCTACTCTAATACTTAGAGACTAAATAATATGCTGTTGAATGACCAGTGGATAGCTGAAGAAATCAGAGATGAAATTCAAAACATACTTAAAGGTAAATGATAATAGTGACACAATACATCAAAATCTCTGGGGGACTATGAAGGCGGGTTTATTTATTATTACATTGAGCTCATTCAGTAAAAGAATAGAAAGCCACCAAATAAATAACCTAACATTACATTCAAGGTGCTAGAAAAAGAAGAATGAATCAACACCCAAAGCAGCAGAAAACAGGAAATAATTAAATCAGAGCCCAAATCAGTGAAAATTGAAACAAAAAAAAAACTCACAAAATCAATGAAACAAAAAATTGGTTCTTTGAAAAAATTAATAAAATTGATAAACCCTTAGCCAAGCTAACAAAAAAGAGAAAAACTCAAATTAGTAAAATTCATGATGAAAAAGGAAATATCACACTGACACTACTGAAATACAGATGATAATCAGAAGCTATTTTGAAAATCTATACTAAAATAAAAATCATGATGAAAATCATGATGATATCGACAAATTTCTAGAGACATATGACCTACCCAAATTGATTCAGGAGGACATAGAAAATTTGAACAGATTAATTTCAAGCAATGAAACTGAAGCTTACCAACCAAGAAAAGCCCAAGACCAGATGGATTCCCAGCAGAGTTTTACCAGACTTTAGTAGAGCTAACACCAATCCTCCTCAAATTACTCCATGAAATAGTAAAGGAGGGAACTCTTCCAAACTTATTGTATAAAGCTAGTATCACCCTGATAACACAATCAAAGACATGTCAAGAAAAGAATAATTCAGACCAATATCCCTGATGAACATAAATGCAAATAACCCAATCAATAAATGGGCAAAGAAACTGAACAGGAACTTTACAGAAGAAGAAATATGATTGGTCAACAAATAAATGAAAAAATGTTTAATATCTCCAGGATTAGAGAAAGGCAAATTAAAACTACACTGAGATTCCTTCTCACTCCCATCAGAATAGCAATTGTCAAGAATATAAGCAACATTAAATATAGGTGGGGATGAGGGGGAAAACATTGACTCATACATTGCTGGTAGGACTGAAAATTGATGTGACCACTCTGGAAAGCAACATGGAGATTCCTCAGAAAACTTGGAATGGAACCACCATTTGACCCAGTTATACCACTCCTCAGTATATATCTAAAGGACTTAAAACCAGCATACTACAGTGACACAGCCACATCAGTGTTTATAGCAGCTCAATTCACAACAGCTACACTATGGGGCCAACCTAGATGTCCTTCAGCAGATAAATGGACAAAGAAAATGTGGTATTTATACACAATGGAATATTACTCAGCCATAGATAAGAATGAAATCATGGCATTTGCTGGTAAATGGAACTAGAGACTATCATGCTTAGTAAAATAAGCCAGTCCCAAAACACCAAAGGCTGAATGTTCTCTCTGATATGTGGATGCTAACACACAATAAGGGGGGTGGGGAGGGAAGAATAGAAGTCCACTGGATTAGATAAAGGAGAAGGAAGGGAAGGGAGGAGGGTAGGGATAGGAAAGACAGTAAAACAAATAGGACATTACTTGCCTATGTTCATGTATGCATAACAAGCAGTGAGTCATGTACAACCACAAGAATGAGACCCAAATTAGAATAACTTACACTCTCTCTATATATTATATGTCAAAATACACTCTACTATTATGTACATCTAAAAAGAACAAAAAAATGACAATAGAAACAGTGTATTGGGTGATCATAGCATATGGAAAAGTTAAATAAATGACAGCGATATTACAAGGGAGGAGTTGGGGCTACTCTGTTATAATGTACTGGCACCACACTGGAACAGTATAGTGTCACCGGAGTGCATAAATTAGAATGCTATCTAACATGTAGGTGATGGACTCATGCTTCTCCAACTCCCCAGATCAAGGCTCTACCTGACCGTGGATGTGCCAGATATGTTCTTGGCTATGAGGTGTGCTACTTATACCATTGAATAGGCACGCACCTCGGACTGAGGTTGAGAAGGACAGAGAGGAAAAGGAGAGATAAGTATGAAGAATGTGTTCTTTTAAATTTATTTATTTTTATCTTTTAAAACAGCAGAATGCATTTCAAGTCATAATACACATATGGAGCACAATTTTCATTTCTTTGGTTGTAAACAAGGTAGAGTCACACCATTTGTGTCTTCATACACGAACCTAGGGGAGTGATGTCCATCTCATTCCACCATCTTTCTTATCCCTATGTCCCCTTCTTTCTCCTCCCCCTCCCCCTTGCCCTATTCAAAGTTCTTCCATTTCTCCCATGCTCCACTCCTATCCCCATTATGTATCAGCATCCACTAATCAGAGAAAACATTCGGCCTGTGGTTTTTTGGGTTTGGCTTACTTCACTTAGCATCACGTTCTCTAATTCCATCCATTTACCTGCAAATGACATAATTTTATTCTCTTTTATTACTGAGTAATATTCCACTGTGTATATATACCACAGTGTCTTTATCCATCATCTATTGAAGGGCATCTAGGTTGCTTCCACAGTTTAGCAATTGTGAATTGAGCTGCTATAAACATTGAAGTGGCTGCGTCACTGTAGTATGCTGTTTTTAAGCCTTTAGGATATAGACCGAGGAGTGGGATAGCTGGGTCAAAAGGTGGTTCCATTCTAAGTTTTTTAAGGAATTTTCATATAGCTTTCAGATAGGTTGCACCAAGTGGCAGTCCCACCAGCAATATTTGAGTGTGCCTTTTTCCCCATATCCTCGCCAACACATATTGTTGCTTGTATTCTTGATAACTGCCATTCTGACTGGAATGAGATGAAATCTTAGAGTAGTTTTGATTTGCATTTCTCTAATTGCTAGAGATGTTGAGCATTAGGAATGTTTTTTAACAAATTGGTATGGTCCTTTAGGCAGAAAAGGGGAAAAATGTGCTCTAGTCACTAGCTTACCTTTTCTTGAATGCATTTATTCCTCACCCGCTATGTGGAACCAGTTGTAAGAATTCATCAGGAATAAAAGGTAGGTTTAAAAAAGAAAAGATGATTCTAGGTAGGACAAGCATTTGTATGTATGTGTCTATCACAGGTTGTCCAAAATCAAAAGCTTCTTGCGATGGTTACTTTTACATGCCAACTTCACTATGCCATGAGTTCCCCAGATATTTGGTCAAAAATTATTCTGGATGTTTGTGCATTGATATGTTGGGGATGAAGTTAGTACTTAAATTAGTAGACTGAATAAAAGGAATATTCTTTATTGTTTGATGCAATTAAACATCTTTACAGAACAAAATTGCTGGTCCTCTCTCAAGTAAGACAAATAATTCTCTTCATCTGTCTGCCTTTAAACTGGGATATCAGCTTTTTCCTGTCTTCAACACATCGACTCTTCCTGGGTCTCAAGCCTGCCAGCCTTCAGACTGGAACTGCAACACTAGATGTCCTGATTTCCAGGTCTCTGGACTCCAGCGGGCACTACACCCGGGCTCTCCTGGGTCTCTGGCTAATCAACTCACCCTGCAGACCTTGGGACTGCCAGCCTCCAAAACCATATGAGCCAATTTCTTATAATAAATATCTTTCTATATACAGCCTGTTGGTTCTGTTACTCTGACTAACACACCAGTCTAGATATTTGAAGTAGAAAGAGGCTTAATACAGGAACTAGATGCTCATTACCCTTTGGAATAAATTGGAGAACATAAATTACAGAATCTACCACTGAGATTTAGGTAATCAGGAAATAAAGGAAACACAGGACCTGGGGTGATTCACAGGAAGTGGGTGATTCATAGCAAGATGCTGGAAGCTGCTGGCCAAACTTCATGTCCATGGTCGGCCGAAGTTCCCACTCTAGGCTGCCTGTGCCACAGGGACCAAATGGCTTAGGCTCTCCTCTCTCTAACATCACAGCAGTGTCTCTGGTGGGAGGAATCCAAACTGGAATTCTGCCAGGGAGGGTGAGTTTGGGAAATGTAGTTTTAGCTCACCAATCTCTGTGACAAAAGGGAACATTCAGAAGGATCATAAAGAAAATTTAGAAGAAAGGAATCAATGTGATGAAATCCCACTGGCCTGAATAACAAGAACAAGAAGATGTGCTCCCAGCCGGGCGTGGTGGCTCAAGCCTGTAATCCCAGCACTTAGGGAGGCTGAGACAGGAGAATCGCGAGTTCAAAGCCAGCCTCAGTAATGGCGAGGTGCTAAGCAACTCAGTGAGACCCTGTCTCTACATAAAAACACAAAATAGGGCTGGGGATGTAGCTCGGTGGTCGAGTACCCCTGAGTTCAATCCCCAGTACCAAAAAAAAAAAAAAAAGAAGATGTGCTCCTCCCCAACACACACCTGCTGTGATGATGTCAGCAGGTGGTATGGGGACCTGTTAACTCTGTGAAGGTCTTCATGATCTAGGAGCCCAGAGCTTTGGTTTAGTGGCAATGTCACTTTCTTTGGGAAGTCTGTACCACTCCATCAGCTTTCCTGCTTCTCAGGCCTTTGGACTGGGTCATGCTTACCATTTATAGTGACATTTGGATAGATTTTGCTATGCTATTTCCCTGGCACTAACCACCAAAGGCAAGGGTGAACCCAGCAGGGGAAAAGATTAAAAATTTAAGCCAGGCTAGAGAGATTTTTGCAATCACTGAAAAGTGGAACAAGTTCCTGGTTCGCATGAATTACTAGCTCATTTCTGTGAAAGTAGTAGAAAAAACAACTAGGACTCTCTAGCATTCGGTCTGGCATGTAGCAAATTCAAATACTGATTAGTATGTGTATGCCAATGGTATTTACCATGGCTAGTAAACCCAGTTCATGACTAGAATGTGAGTTTATAAGGCCCCATAAGTATTTATTAACCAAGTCATACAGTGGTATTTTAATGGAGCATAATATCCACCATAAAACACATTGTAAAAACTGTAAGCATTTAAGACTCTAGAACCTGGGGGTAACATATGCAGCTCAGAAATCAGAGTGCGTGTGATTGTTTTGTGAGCCTCCTGTTAACATCTCAACTGATCCTCATGAAAGTGCTCCTTCATTACGCACTGACCACAAATGTCAGTGATAAGCAGTTTTGTGGCACACAAAGCTTTTTATCTTGCCCAGCAGAGTGGCTTCAACTACAAATTAGCCTAGTGATGTGGATTAAACTGTTTATAATGATACAGAAAGGAAAAAAGTTGGGATGGGATTGTAGCTAGGCGGTAGAGCGCTTGCCTTGCATGCGTGAGGCCCTGGGTTCGATCCTCAGCACCACATACAAAGCAATAAAATAAAGACATTGTGTCCATCTACAACTAAAAAAAAATATTAAAAAAAAATGGGGCTGAGGTTGTGGCTCAGCGGCAGAGCGCTTGCCTCGCATGTGTGAGGCACTGGGTTCGATCCTCAGCACCACATAAAAATAAGTAAAAACAAAAATAAAGACACTGTGTCCATGTATTAAAAAAAAGAAAGAAAGGAAGGAAGAAAGTTGGGGGATGTGAGGAAAATTCTGTTATAGTTAAACTAAGGAAGAGGGCTGGGGATGTAGCTCAGTGGGAGAGTACTTGCTTAACAAGTGGTAGGCCCTGACCTCAGCACAGGAGGAGGAGGAACAGGAGGAGAGAAGGGGAGGGAAGGGGAGGAGCAGAAAGTAGGATCACATTAATCACCTTCAGGAATAGCAGGGTAGAGAATGATATTATCCCAGTTTTACAGATGGGTAAACAGGAACACAGAGAAAAGAAGAGAGTTGCCCAAGGACTAAGGCCTACCTTTGAATCTGGGTGTGCCTGACTCAAACCTACCCTTCCAGATCGCTCTGCCTCTCAACACTATTGGTAATAGGGCATTGTTCCCAATAAAGGCTGTGACAGTCAGTGAGAAAGAATCAAATGCAAGGTTATAAAGTAGCATTTGGTTAATTATTTGTCACGCAACATACCTTATGAAAATAGCCAGTAAACATACTGACTCCCTTTGAGAGAGCTGCTGCAAATGACAGGATGCTACCAGTAAAAGTTCAACTCACTTAAAACCCAGTAAATCACAAGTTTTCAATGCTTCAAATATTTCAATGAAATTGACACAGGGAATTAAAAGAACTTGGAAATCATAATCTAGAGTTTATATATATGACATTAATATTAATCAATATCATTATAATTATTCTGTATAATTCTATTATACATTATATATTATACTTAAGTTTTTACAAGTATTCCAAATGTGGGATGATGAGACAAAATGGAGACAAAATGGGATTTCTCAAGGAAATGAAAATGTAAGGTCATTTACTAAATGCTAAAGAGGGCAAGGGGGCCACACGTGTGGCTGGATTGGCTGAGGAAGATGCTGCCCTGTCTCCTGCACTGATTTCTAGATCCCTTAAGGAGAGGGGCATGGTTTCTGTTTGGACCAAACACTGGGAGAGGGATTCCAAATGAATAGTACCCTTGTTGGTACTAGACTTGGCAGTAATAAATACCAATCCTTGAGGGTCAAGACGGCTATGAGATGAGTGAGGGGCAGCATGTAAAATATCAGAGAGGAGATAACCAGGAAAACCCAGAGAAATGCCCGAGGGAGAAGAGCAGATGTCCCCTCGGGGAACTGCACCATGAATGTTGGCCTGGTGATGTCAGATTTCCAGCTTCTTAAGAGATGATAAAGATCTATATGTTAAGTGACTCATTTGATTATTTTTTAAGTTGACAAAAATTGTACAGTTCCAGTGTACAGCATGCTTTGAAATATCTACATCAAGCAATTAACACACGTATTACCTTATTTTTTTTGAAGAGCACTTAAAATCTACTCTATTAGCAATTTTCAAGTATATGATATATCATTGTGAACTATAGTCACCATAATGACTGTAGACCCCTTGAACTTATTCCTTCTGTCTATATGAAATTTTGTAGCCTTTGAACATCATCTCCCAATCCTTTCCCAGGCTCCAGCCCCTGGTGGCCATTGTTCTATTCTCTGCTTCTATGAGTCTGAATTTCTCAGGTTCCACATATAAGTGAGATCGTGTATTTGTCTTTCTGTTTCAGGTTTATTTCACTTAATGTGAGTTCTATAGGTTCACTCATGCTATTATGATACTTAAAAGGCCCCAGGCCTTAAAAGTGGTGTTGAAGCCAGGTGAGGTGGTGCACACCTGTAATCCCAGCAACTCGGGAAGTGGAGACGGGAGGATCATGAGTTCAAAGCCAGCCTCAGCAACCAAGAGGCGCTAAGCAACTCAGCAGTTGAGTGTCCCTGAGTTCAAAACCCAGTATCCCTCTCCCCAAAAAAATGGTATTTAAAAGAAGGATTTCCTTCTTTTTAAAAGCTGAATAGTATTCAACTTGTGTGTATAGATAGAATATCTTAAGTGGCTGGATTTCCAGCACAGCCTAGAAAGCAATTCGAGGAATCATGAAGTGAAACGGGGCTGTAGACTCTGAGTTCCAGAATCTCTGTGGCTTCTGCAGCCTACCACAGTCCTACAAGGAGCTGTGGTGGGTGGCAGTTGTCAGTTTCCATGACAACAAGAAGAAGGCTTGCAGCAAGAGGTGGGCGGGACTTTGGTGATCCAGTAACTGCTACTTGAAAGTGGGAGGTGGCTGAGGTTTGTTTCATAGAGCTGTATTTTCCAAGTCCTGATGATTCCCTAGCTATCTAAGTTAGACTCTTCTGATCACAAAGAAAAGAAATAGGGAATGTTTTCTTATCCTTTTTTTTCTTTTTCCAGGGGCACTTTACCACTGAGCTACATCCCTAGCCCCTTCCACTCCATCTTTTTTATGGACATGGTATCCCTAAGTTGCCAAGACTGGCCTTAAACTTGTGATCTTCCTGCCTCAGTCTCCCAAGTATCTGGGAATGCAGGTGTGCTCCACCAGGCCTGGCAAGAAATCGAGAATTTTTAAACAAGGATTCAAGGATAGTTCAGGGAACCCAGGGCCAGGAGGAAGCTCCTGGAAACCGGAACCAGGCATGGGGGAGCACTCTCACAGGGGCGACTTGCTCACCCCGTTGGACTGTCCTGAATGCCCATTTTATTTCCCCCTGCTAGCGCATGGCAGAGTTGTATGCCTCGTGGTATAAGATCTAGTGTCTAAAATTGTTTTTCTTTAGTTCAACAGATACTGACTGGGATTTCTGAATCCAAATCCCCAAAGAGCAAACATTTGACAAGTCCAAATTCAGTTAGGTGTCTGGCCCAGGGCCAATAAGCTCTGGCCAGAAGATTGGGTCCTATGGCACAACATGGTGGCCAGTCTCCTCTCCCATTGCTGTCCCCTCCATGAGTAAAAACTATCTCACGAGGCTGCTAGAAGGACAAAATATGACTAAATAAGTTTCAGTGTGAAAATGCTGGGCACAGATCTACCACAGAATAAGTACTTATACTCATTGATTAATGTCCCTGAAAAATATTCATGTCCACCAAGAACCTACAAACATGACCTTATCTGGAAACAGAATTTTTGCAAATATAATCATATGAAGACCAGATCACACCAGATTACAGCAGACATAAGTCCACTGACTAGTCTCTTTATAAAAGAGGGTAATTCGGACAGAGTGTCATATAGGGAGAATGCTATGTGATGACAGGGGAAGGCGTTGGCATGATGCTGCCACAACCCATACGATGCCACAGATTGCTGGCTGCCACCAGCAGAAGTTCAGAGAGGAGCTGCCAATACTTGGATTTCTGGCCTCCAAAACTGTGAGAATTCGGTTAATAAATTTCAGTTGTAAACTACTCATCTTATGGTAATTTTTACTATAATACTTGATCAATCAAAGGAAGTTGTCATTATTTCTATTAATAATTTAAGTCTTAATGATAACCTAACGTCTGTCCAGTAGGGAATGAGGCAAGCAGTGGCACGCAGTTACCTGCACTGGGGGCTCCCTATGGCTTTAGCATCAGACCCACTTGGTCAACTCAGAGTTGGAGCAGATGTTCCAGACCAGATTTAGTCTCTATCCCAATCCCCAACGTGGTCCTGTAGCTTCCAAAGATGCTCCAGGATTAGCACCAGCTCCAGCACCTCAGTAAAACACTGGATATGAGCTTCCTGGCATAGTAGGGTAGACATGATGCTCGAGTCTGGGGCGTTTTCCCTGACATGGACTGGTGTAAGTCAGTGTTCTTTTCCAGATCTATCAGCCAGGGACAAGAATCTACCCTGACATTTTTATCCCACTCCATGAAGGAAGATGGCCAACCTCATTCAGGATAAGAGATGGACAAATGAAACCTTCCATAAGATACCATATTTGTCCTCTCACATTGGCACAGATGAAGAAGTTAGGCAATACTATGTAGCCAACGGTATAGGATAGGCACTGACACTTACTGGATTGAATTGGTACATCACTCCCTAGAGGCCAATTTAGCAATGTTTAACAATCACACACACACACACACACACACACCTTTCCACCCAGCAATCCCATCCTTAGCAGTTTATTGTACTGGAAATATAGGTGTGGACAAACTTTACTTATTGCAGCACTGTTTGTTGTATTGTTGGAAACAACCCAAATGTTCATTGGTAGAGGGCTGCTAAAATAAGTGACAGCGCACAGAATGGGAAAAAAAAATCTTAGCCTGATATGAAACAGTCTCTAAGTATATCATAAATGAGAAAGGCAAAGCAGAGAATGTTGTGTGAAGGCTACCATTGCGTCAAAACACAAAAGAAAAAAGAGTACATTCATGCTTCCTTGTGTGTGCAAGAAACAAAACTCCTTCTGCCTGAAAAAGAAAAAAAAAGTATTCTCAAAATCTGACTTCTTGAAATGGTCTTGAAATAAATCTTTATCTCCAGCTTAGCCTTGCTTCTAGATACCATTCATCTAATGCAAATTTCCCGGTTAAGTTTTTGGAAGCATTCCTTTCCTTGTGACCATTATTTGCTTTTCAATGATTTCTAACTGCTTCAAATATATAGTATACTATAAATTTTGTAGCCCGACATTCAGGGCCCTCTGCTGTGAAGACACAACTTATCTTTCCCTTATTATTCAAGTGGGAGATAATGTGGGAAAGATATCTCCACTCTGTATTCTCATCAAAAATAGTTGCTCACTGACCTCAGATACACCAAACATCTCCATTTCACTAAGGTGTTTTGACAAGAATTTTCTAGCTAAAATTTGCCGAATGACTTTTACATCTATCAAAAACATTATGTATTTGTTTTCTAAGGCTGCTGTAAGGAAGTGCCACGAATTGTACTGCTTAAAGCAAAAAATAAAATAAAATAAATATTATTGTCTTACAGTTCTGGAGCCTAGAGGGAAGCTAAGGAGGATTCTTCTGCCTGGTTCAGAAGAAGTGTGGCACTGGCTTCTGAGGTTTGCTGGCAGTCCTTGACACTGCCTCCCTACAATCTCTGCCTCCATCAGATGGCACCTCCCTGTGCCTCTGTCTTCACATGGCCACATAAGAAACAAGTCATAATAGATTAGGAGATTCGCCCTAATCCCTATGGCCTCATCTTAATTACTCACATCTACAACAACTCTATGTCCAAACAAGGCATCATTCCAAGGTATTGGTTTTAGGACTTCAGCATATCTTTCTTGGGAGAGCATAACTAAATCCATAACAGAGCATATGATGATCTCCTTAGCTCGGTTAATCTGATTGACAACGTTAATGGATTTTATAATATTTAACCCTCTTGAATTACTAGGATGAATGTCACTTAGTCATGAAGTATTGTTTGGTAAAGTAGCTGCTGTGTTCTGACCACTGATATTTTAAGATCTTTGAATCATATTCACATGCAGGAATATTCTGTCGTTTTCCTTTTGGAATTATTTCAAGTTTTGAGATCAATGGATTTATAAGCAAAAATCTGAAAATTTTCTTTTATAATTTGGAATAGGTTAAGTACCATTGAGATTATCCATCCTTTACAGGTTAGGTAGAATTTTTCTGTGAAACCATTTAGGCCAGGTGCTTTTTGTGGAGGAATGTTCTAACCCATTTTCTAGCACTTCTATGATAATTAGTCTGGTTAGACTTTCTTCACTGAGGTTCATTTTAGTAAGCTGTATTTTCCTTTTATAAAAAGGTTATGCCAAGTACCTCTATGGCTTTAAAAAATTTCCCCTGCTTTTAATGCTTATTTTCCACATAGTATTTTTTAAAATTTATTTATTCTACTTAGGTATACATGATTGAAGAATGCATTTTGACTCATTGTACACAAATGGAGCACAGCTTTTCATTTATCCAGTTGTACATGATATAGAGTTGCACCATATATGCAGTCATACATGAACCTAGGGCAGTGATGTCCATCTCATTCCACCATCTTTCCTGCCCCCATATTCCCTCCCTATCTCTCCCTCCCTTTGACCAAAGTTCCTCCATTCTTCCCATGCCCCCTCCCCTATTATGAATCAGCATCTACTTATCAGAGAGAACATTCGGCCTGGTTTTTTTGGAATTGGCTTACTTCGCTTAGCATGATATTCTCCAACTCCATCTGTTTACCTGCAAATGCCATAACTTTATTCCCTTTTATTGCTGAATAATTCCTCTAGTATTTTTTGATTTGGGGCTATTGAGTTTTTTTGCTTTAATTCTTCCTTCTCTTGATTAGCTAAGATTTATCTATTTTGTTGATTTTTTTCACAGAACCATTTTTTGATTTCTTGTTTTTCTTTTCTATAACTCAATAGTTTATGTTTTCATTTATTTTATAGTATCTGTAATTTTGACAGATTTGTAAGGTAATTTTGATCTCAAATTTGTGAATTACAACTGTGGCACATGTGGATTGTTATGGAAAATTTGTCATGTGGTGTACTATTTTTTCCATTATGCCATTGTTTTTACATTATTACCTACTTTTTTTCTGTATGTATCTTATTTCTGCAACAGATGGAAGCTCTCTGAGGGCAAGTTCATCTATTATATTTCTTTGAGACAATAACTACTGATATCATGGCTAAGTCAGATAGATCCCTCCCACCTAAAATTTATGCTCTTGTCTCGTCCCCTTTGCCTTTGATTGTGGGCTAGACCTGGTGATTTGCATCTAAGAGGTAGAAAATGACAAAAGTATTAGCATATTGCCTCCAAGGGTGTGTTTTTAAAATCTGCTACCTGTCTTGTTTGGACTCCCTCTGTATCTCTAGATTTTTTGGTTTGCTTTCTTCAATAGAAGAAAGGGTCATTTAATGAGCTGTCCAATGGAGGTACCCGTGGCAAGACATGGAGGGCAACTTCTGACCAACAGCCCATAAGGAACTGAAATATACCAACTACACATGAGTGATCTTCACAGCTAATCCAGCTCCACCTGAGTCTTGCGGTGACTGCAGCCTCAGGCAACACCTGGATTGCCATCTTGTGAGAAACCCAGAGTCATAGGACCCAGCTAAAATGCACCAGGATTCCTGACCCACAGAGGCTGCAAGATAACATTTCTGCCTTAAGCCACTATTTGTGCAGTACTTTGTTACGCAGCAGTATATAACTACCACAGAGTCCAGAGCTAATGGTAATTTTGATGGAACCTGTTTTGTAGAGAGACAACTCTAACTCAGAATTTAAAATGCAATAATGTAATTAATACCAAAACTTTTCACTTAGAGCTAAGGTATTTTAACCTCATTGTCTCTCAACTCTCTCATTTCAATATATTTAAGGCATTGCCAGTTATTCCCTGAAATAGATTATTTTTAGTGCCTCCTTTAAAAAATTGCATCTTCACATGAGTATTTAGAATATGCCACATTAGAGATAGACTGCATAGATAAAATTAGCAGATCAAAGATTGAATTATAACATGCATGTATACTTTTACAACATTTAGTCAACATGATTTATTTCCATACCATGATGAACACTGCTGGTAGTTAAAAAATAAAAATCAGTCCTTCCCTTCTTCCATGGTAATATAGCTTAAGCTGAACATGGGCTGCCTTGGTAGAGGTGACATTTCCAAGTCTTCTGGAGACCAAGAGACTACCTTCTCACTGATAGGCTGTCAGCAGAAGTGAGCTGTCAAATTCTGCTTCACTGCTTAATATGAAATTGCTGCTTAGGGGCTGGGGCTGGGGCTCAGTGGTAGAGCGCTTGCCTCGCATGCGTGAGTCACTGGGTTCGATCCTCAGCACCACATACAAATAAATAAATAAAGATATTGCATTCATCTACAACTAAAAAAATATTTAAAAAAAAAAAGAAAAGAAATTGCTGCTTAGGAGCTCACTGTTTTCTCCTTTTCAGGAGACACTTTGTGAGTCACTGGAAGCTGAAGTCAGAGATAGAATCCTCTGTCTGAAAATGCAATTTGTTGGTATATTTATGCTGAATATGCCCTGTTTTACTTTTTTTTGTTTTGTTTTGTTTTTAGCACTGAAGCACTAAATTTGGGAGATACATGATGCAGGTATTTTCATGAGAGAACAAATTTTTTTTAACACATGAGCAAAACAAGTTCTGAACAACTGCAACTCCAGCTTTTAAAACTAAACCAGCCTGGTGCTTTTGTAAGAGGAAAATGGTGTCTCCTAAGAGTTCCATTGTACTCTCAGCCACCTTGACTTTGCTTTCCAGATAAGATTGAGAAGCAAGGAAAGAGGAAACTAGGGCATGGGGAAGACTAAATTATCTTTGGAAGTTACATCGCAAAGGTTTCCGGCCTAAAAGGACAAACAAGGTGGCTCAGGTGTTCACTCCTGATCATTTGTGCTACCAAATACTTAGTAGGCTTTGCTTGAGCAGTCAACAAATAGGCAGCCTTCCCTGCAACCTGAAGACAGAAGTGAATTGTGCTGCAGTCTCTTCGGATCTCAGACCCCAGAGGGAGATTTAGGAGGGGCTAGGGAAAAGCGACTCCAAACTGCAGGACGGTTCCTCTGCTGCTCTCTTGCTGAGAGCCCTAAAGCAGGCGCCGGGGTAGTGAGATGCCTAACCTCGAAGCCCTTCAGCAATTCATTTTATGGGTCTAAAGTCCCAGAACCGTCTGGTTGAGTCTTCCCAGTGCCGTTTGTTAAATAGAGGCAGAGCCCAAGGGATCAGAGAGCTAGTAGGAGTCTTTATGCTCGACGCAGAAAATCGAGAAGGAAGCACATTTCCTCCCCACCCACCTTAAAGTGTTCCCCGGTTGCCACATCACATCTTCACGCTGTGGATGACTCAGGGCCCACTTTGTATTTCTCGATTCTTGAGCAAGGGCGACGGTGTCCGGGCTTGGGAGGAAATGTTGCATGAAGCAGAGTTTGGAAAGAACTTGCAAATTTTCCCCGAGGGCCTCGCTGTACCTGCTGAGTCTTGCAGGGAGCTGACAAAGGTCTGAGTGGGGAGCTGGCGCGCCGGGAAATTGAATTTTACCTTGAGCTCCGGAGTGGAAAGGAAGGTCACTACGGGATCAATTGTCTTTTAATGTCAGGTCTGGGCTAGCCAGGAGGGAGAGGATACAGGTCGCCCTCAAATAAACCTTACAGTTCAGACACCTGTGCTCCTCTGCCTACTTGCTAGCTAGCCCTAGGGAAGGAAAGCTGGACTCTGCTGTCGCCCAATGGGGCTGGGACTGTAAGGAAAAAAGGGGCGTGCCTTGCGCAAGGTGAAGGCGGACACCTGGGCTCTGGAGCGCCAAGGGCGGGCGCTAGGACCCGGGCGGCGCACCTGTTGGCTGGCGCGGCCCCGCCCGCCCTGCGCCGGGAGCCGGGGTCTGGGTGTGCGCGACCGGAGCGCGGGCGGAGGTGACGGTCCGGCCAGGCTGCGGCGGCTGCCGGGAGACGAGAGCGGCCGGGTGCACGATGGCAGAGTTGCTGTGGAGCCTGCAGGATTCCCAGCTAGTCGCCCGCTTCCAGCGCCGCTGCGGGCTCTTCCCGGCGCTGGATGAAGGCCCCCGGGAGAACGGCGCGCGTCCCCCGGAGGATGCGACGCGGTGCCCCGAGGTCGGGCATCACCCCGCGGCCAACGTCAAGGGCTGCGCAGGGCCGCCCAATGGGCTACGGAGAGCCGCGGCGCCGCAGGTAACCGCGGGCAGGTGCTCGGCTGGGAGGGAGGAGGGGGCCGCCGCTCCGCAGCCTGAGGTCGTGCAGGTCCGTCCGGGCGACTCGGAGGCTCGGGGACAGGCGTGCGCTAAGCCCGCCGGGTGGAGGGAGCGCCATCCCTGGCGGCTCCCGGTGTCCGGCCGCCGTGTGTGGAGGGGGTGGCCTTGGGGGTCCAGGCACCGGGATGCCATCCTCTAACCCTGCCAGGTGGCCACCAAGTCTTTTCAGACTTAAATCGCCCGGAGCCTTTAAAGGCGGTCTACTTAGAGACTTTCTATTGTAAAGAATAAATTCACGTTCATGTGTGTTCTACCAAATCTGTAAGAGTTACATAATTGAAAGAGCGGGGATGTCCTTGGCACTTCCCTGGGAGAATTCCCCCGGAATTCTTCAGTGTCCGCCCATCCCCCTTCCCCGTCCGCACAAATGCGGGTGTCGTGGGGCTCAGCTGTCTTTATGGTGCGGTTCTGCGGGCTCTAAAGACAGCTCCGGTTTTACACACTGCTCCTAAATAGATTTACGACCTCCTCGACCAACGCCAGGGTTGGTGTTCTGTCAGCACCTCCCTCTCTCCCTTCCCCACGGTTAGGGTCCCTTCTGCCTGGTGGGTCTTTTATTAACCCGCACCGGTGGCTTTTCACAGATGGTTTGGGAGAGACGCTCACCGTGCTCTCCTCTAGGCGTCCTGAGTGTGGTTATACAATCACTGCAGTTTGGGGTAAACCGGCGTGTCCTCGTCGCAGTGCACAGAGAGAGACTCCAGGCAGAGGGACCAGACAGGCTGCAGATGGCTGCAGGGGTGCCTGTGTACCCTGGGCACCTGCAGACGCTGCCCTTTTGCTAGGCAAAGTAAGTGTGGCAAGTGAGAACACTAATTCCTTTTTCTTTTCTTTTTTTTTTAAAGCCACATTTTCTTCTCTTCCTAGAAATTTCTGGTGACAAGAAAGCAGTGTGTTTTCATGTATAGATGTCTAGATTTAGTAAGTGAGGAATTATGAAGAACCTTAATATTAATTAGAATATGAATAGGCTTTGAATTATAGGATTCATTTGGGAGAGTGGAGGTGGATTTTATGTTCCGTTACAGAATAATCCACCTCTATAATATTTTATCTCCTTTTATAGTCCTTTCTTTGTCCTATGTGAAGTTCCAGGAACTTTTAGTTGAGTTTGCTGACCCTTCCCTTTCCTCTTCTGGTGTCTTAAAGGGGGAAGAGCCAGAAGTGTTTTTCATTGACATTTTCTGTGCACACACACCGTTCATACTCACATTCACAGGTGGATGTATGGGCTGTTTTCTGTTGCTCTCTTCTAACACTTCTACCCCATTTCTTGAATTCAGGAAGCTGAAAAGAATGCATCTTTTCACTCGTGTTTTTCAAACTGTTTTCCACATTACCCTGTGTCAGGTAACCTGAAATTCTGGAGATGAGCCCTCTTCCCCTTTAAAAGCAAACCAGGCAGACTTCTCATCTCTTGGCTGCTTGTGCCTTTGGTGGCTGGTGAGCCCAGGGCTTGCTCTTCCTGGCCAACATAGCACCTCACTCATGGCAGATCATGAAGAAGTAAGACAAAACTCAAAATCAAGATAAGAAATCCCTGTACTGGTGACAGTGGGGGGGGGGAGGTGGAATTAACTCAAGAGCATTTGATAAGGGAGAGGTGAATGAATGTTTTTAAAGATGGGTCAGTTTCAAGTGACTCCAGAAGATTAATACTTTACTAGGGACCCACAGGAAGTTCCCAAAAGGAAATGATTACATGCCTGTCTCTGGATATGTAATAGGATTTTAAAGGGACAGTTGAGAAAACTCTTTCCTAGCAACCATGCCTCTCCCTCTGCCTTGGGCCCTTGCCTATACCCTCTACCCAGCCTTCAGCATCAAGGTCAGTTCCTCCAGAGGTACCTTCACCGACTTTCCAGGCTAGTTCCCCCATTATGGACTCTCTTTCCTTCTTGTATTTTTTGCTTGCAGCATTAATCATATTGTGTAAATGTGCGTCTGTGTGGATATCTGATTATTCCAGTCTCCTCCCATAGACAGTAAGCTCTAAGAAAGCAGGAAATTAGTCTGTTCTCATTATTTTCTTCCCATGGCTAGACACAGTGAATTTTATGAATATTTGAATATAGATCCCAATAGAAAATTAATAGATTTTTAAAAATTAAACAGTGATTACTGAAAATCAAATGAAAAAACAATTGTTTGCCCCAGACTCTAGAAGGTAACCATAGGAAGTCCATTGAAGAGCCTGCAAACAAGAGCAAAGTTTCCTTCATTTCATTTCAATCATTTTAGATCTCCACCAGTCTAATTCACCTTCCACATTTTCTATATTTACTTAAATCCTTAACACTGCACAAATATGGAAATGATTAAGGACTTCCTCTATAAATTCTTGTAACACCACACACTGCTAGTTTAAATATTAACTATGCCTCTTACAAACTAGGGCTGGGCTGGGCTCGCATGGACCTGTCGTTGAATAAATTGAACTGGGATTTGGGGATTGCCCAGTAAATCTGAGTTCTGAAAGATTAAGTGACTTGAGACTTCCCAGATATCTACGCAGTCAGGGAAAGCCAGATCTTTTGACTTCCAAGTCTGAGCTTCTTTCCACTGTAGCTTCCAACACAGCACCTCACTGTGTCTGATGTACTGAGAAGGTGTGAGTTGTGAATCCTGCCTGAGATAGTGTGGAGATCAGGTAGAGGGAGGAGATATTGTTCACAGTTTGCAAGGGTGACCAGTTTGCAAGATTAACCATTAGAGGGCATTCTTGGTAGTCACCTTGGGAAGCAATGCCCTAGGTAAGAGATACAGAACCTAGAACCTTCTGGGGAAGGCAAAGACCCTGAAGAGATTGTGTTGATTTGTTCTGGGGTCACACAAACCTTGGATGCAATGGCATTTTGATTTCTAATGTCTTTGCTTACCCAGAGCAGTTGTGTTTAGTGAGAGACTCTGCTGTGCCTTTCCTCATCATTACATTAGATGAGAGATGATCTTTCCAAGTATCACTGTACTCAATAAATACTTGTTTGCTCAGCCATGGTTCTAAAATTGGGTTGGGGAGGGAATCAAAGGTAGGTTGCTTTTTCAAAGTCTTTACATTTTTATTTCTCTCCTGAAATATTTGGGCCCCTCCAAGACTATTGATCTACAAAAATCCTTCCCTTGAATTTACTAACTTCCTAAAGAGCAAAGAATGCATTCTGCAAAGGAAAAGACTGATCTGCCTCTGCCTCTGTATCGTTTATATTTCTCTGGGCCTCAGTTTTAGCATCTGCAAAATGAGCAGAGTAAACTATGGCTATATTGTCACTTAGAGGAGCTTTAAAAGCAAAACAACAAGCAATGTCCAGTGTCCAAGTTAGAACTGGTGTTCAGAGAAGCTGACAAACAGGTGAGAAGCTCTGAATTCTCTTCTCCTGGGATCCACCCCATTCAGTATGAGCAGGTGATGGCTGGAGGCAGTTGTCACAGCAGCTGTGATGTTTTGGCTTCATTGTAACTAAACTTGCCAAAAGATCAAACTTCAAATTTTGATTATTTGTAATCTGATGTTTGAAATGGTAAATGAGCCACTCTGAAAATGTGCACTTGATCTTTTTTTTTTTCCCCTAGTAACAGATACCATCATTATTCAGAGGAGAAAACTTGGGGAAACACAAATAAAAAGTTTAATCCATGCCCATGTGCCACTGCCCAAAGATGGTCACTTGGGAAATGTTCAACCTGATCTGTGATGGCTTGTATTACTCCATTACCTGGACATCCTATATTGTTTAGTTGGCCTATTGCTAGGACTTTAGGTTGTTTCCAATTTTTGCACTAAAAATAACCACATCTTTCTACAAGCATCTTTCCACCTGTCTTTGGTTAGCTCCTAATTTAAATTTCCAGACATGGAATTGCTGAATTAAGAATATGCATATGTTATGACTTTTAATAAATATTGCCACATTTTCCCAAAGGAAGCATGTACCAGGATAAACAACCATGAGCAGATTGTTTGCAGGTTTTCCACAGCTTCACCAGTTTTTAGTATTAATATGCTCTCTAATCTTTGGAGAAATAGGCCACTTTTTCTTGTGTCTCATTTTTACTTCCTTCATTTACATTTATTGTTCAGCTATTATGTTCCTGGCATATTTGTCAGTCTCAGAGATACAAAGATAAATAAAATGTAGTTCCTGCCCTAGAGCAGCCCAAATAAAATGGCGCAATACAAAAAAAACCACTAGAAGCTGGGTGTGGTGGTGCAGGCCTGTAATCACATCTATTGGGAAGGCTAAGGCTGGAGGATCACAAGTTCAAGGTCAACCTCTGCCACTTAGTGAGACGCTATCTCAAAAACCATACTGGGGATGTAACTCAGTAGTAGAGCACCTCCTAAGTTCAGTCCCCAGGACCAAAATCAATAAATAAGTACATAAAATAAAAATAAAAATAAATTAAATTTTTAAAAAAGAAACCTAGGTTGTATTCCACCTATGGGGAGGCCAAACATGGCTCCCTATTTCTTAAATGTGGACTGAACGTAGTGCTTCCCAAAGAATACAATATGAAAAGGGGTTGACATCAACAGTGAAAGTCATTGTGATAGTATGTACTCTTGATGCAAATTCAAATAATATATTCCTGATTTACACTGAGGAGCATTCTACAGAATATTGTCCAGTACTCTTCAAAGCTGTCAAAGTCATCAGAAACAGGGAAGTGAGAAATAGTCACAGCCAAGAGGAACTTAAGGAGACTAGATAACTGAATGTCATCTTGTAGCCTGGTTGGACTGTGAACAGAAAAAAATGCACATGAGGTAAAAACTACAGACATTCGTATAAAGTATGAACTTTAGTTAATAATAATGTATCAGTTTTGAAACAAATATGCCATATTAATGTAAGAGGTTAATAATAGCGGTAACTGCAGAATATAAGGGAAGAATGCGAGTCATACGGAAATTTAACACCATCCTCTAAATTTTTCTGTAAATTTAAAACTGTTCTGAAAAGCACACTCTATTGAAAATTATATAAAATAGGGACTAATTGAAGACAGTCCAAATAGGGGATCATTTACAAATATGCAAAAAGAGGAGAAATCGTCATGGGAGGAGGGTACATCCTGGAGGAAGCAACTTCAGCCTCCATGTGCAAGGAGAGGGAAGTGTGTCCTGGTAACCCCAGACCTCCAGAGAACTGAGGTCAGAGAGGGGCCCCTGACAGGAGCTGAGGCCTATGGTAGAAAAAGGTAGACCTGGGATGTCCCTCTAAGGTAGAGCACTTGCCAAGCATGTGCAAGACTCTGGATTCAATCCCCATCTCTGCTGTTCTGCCCCCTCCCTCCCCAAATACGTAGAGAAAGGCATACATAAGAAGCAGTGGGGGAGATACATCTCAAACTCCTGCTCCGTGTGCCCTCTTTCTCACCACCTGCCAGTGCCCCACTTTGGCCAAGTTCTATCAGAAGCCAGGGAGCTTGGGCACTGGGGTGATGTAGTCCCTGGGAAAGGTGCAGGGTAGACCTGGAAAGGTAAATGGAGACACCCCAGCCCAGGCTGCATGAAGAACTCCATGTGGTAATGCAAACTGACATGCTGGGCAAGAGCCAGAATTTTAGGCCAAAGCCTTAACATGGTTCTCTGCAGAGTTTGGACTTCATCCCATGGACAGGGTATGACAAATCAGCTTCCTGTCTCCAGCCAATCAGAACCGGCAACTTAGAGCAGTGTGTTAAGAAGGGATCTCGTGTGTCTCTGAGGGGAAGAGTGTGGGATTGGTGGTAATGCCTGCGTGGGGATTTATAGGGCCTGCTGTGAAGCCTTTAAGACAGTGATGTTAGAAACAGCAGCAAAGACGGTACTAACACGGAATCAAACTTTAATATCAGTTTTGGGTTCTTTATGATGATGCTTTGAGTGTCTCTCTTGTACAGAGATCCCTTAGGATGGCTTCTTAAGATGTCAGCTGCCATGTTTTGAATCACGGCAATTATGGGCACAATCTGATTTGATTAGAGATCAGTCCTTGAGTCAAAGCAGTTTTCGACAGGTGGGACAGCATCCTGCAAAATGGCCTGGCGTGAGCTTCACCCACCTAGGATCTATCTGCATGTTGAGTAGTGAATACGACAGACAATCAGATTGCTCCTGTAGGGAGTCAGAAAGCCAGATCCAGACATAGGGACAGAAAAGGTAGATTGCTGATGAACCTCAGGAAAAAAAGTGGGAGGCCATTGGACAGAGGCTTGAGCCAGAGAAAACAATAGGAACACAGAAACCTGAAGTAGAGAGGAGAGGAGAGAGAGCACAGCCATAGCAAACACAGATGGAAAAATTCCAAGCAGGGAATTGAGACTTGAGTGTTGTTTGATGTCATGCCTCGTGGGTCTGCTTGGCAAGTTAGGGTCCCAGGAGGTGAAAAAAAGGGGGTCCTTGGGGGAAGATGAAGTGGGGTCTCACGGGACAAGGTTTTGGGGTGACAGTCTGCAGAGTCACTCCACCCAGACTCTGGGGTTCTGCCAGAGTGAAATGCAGAAACACCGTTTATTCCAGAAAGTACAGAAGCTTATATACAGTCCTGGACCAATCATGGCCCAAAGTTACAAACAACAGGGCACCGCTCTGTCAGGTGTGCGATCCATCAGCACAGAATGGGGAAAGAAGGAAGGGAGGGGCTGAAGGTACGAGGAGTGCTCCTACACTTGAGAATGGGGGACTCCACTTCTGAACATGAGTTGCTACAGGAACAGTTGAGTTTTGAAATAGAATAGCTCAGGGGGAGCCTGAGATGGGCACAGTGGCATGCCTCTGTAATCTTAGCTACTTGGGAGGCTGAGAAAGGAGAACCACAAGTTGGAGGCCAGCCTGGGCAATATAGTCAATCCCTGTCTCCAAAAAAAAATGCTTAGGGGGACCTTGGGAAAGGTAACTGGCCGTGTGGTATCTGACACTGTGCCTTACTTTTTGAGGCTTTATCTAACAAGCCTCCCCTCACTGAAAATAACCTTTGAGGGTCTCCACGTGCAACCAGAATATGCTGATCTCTACTACTGTCAAGGATTTACACATGTTTGCAATTAGATCATTATTTCTATGACCTTTATTGAGCTGGGAAATGGTGGGAGGTGGGAAATAGTGAAATAATGTGGAGAGTGAGCAGGTTCCTCTGCTCACCTGTGTAGCCACAGGGCCTATCATGTGCTTGGAAAATGGCAAGTTCATAATACTACCTGTCAAAGGGAAGCATGACAGCTGCGTGAAACTTTCCCTTTGCTGCTTGGCCTAAATGTTGCCACCTGCTGCTCTCACGATGGGGTGCTGGGAGGGGGTGATTTATCCCTGAACACTTTACCTGGGTGGGTCTTCTTTTAGCTTAATAATTGTTTTTTGGTGTTGACTCCTTTTAATCCAGCATCAGTGAAAGGTTTTGATTAATGGATAAATGTTTCATTTCTCTACTTTCTTCTTTTGGACACTACGAAGGAAGTACAGGCATTGTTAAAGAGTCAGTTGATGTGACGAAATCCCCGTGTTTTAGCTGCTTTTGACAGCAAGCCTAGTCTAATGTTAACTCTCTTGATTTAGAATTAAGATGTCAAGCTAGAGAGTGATATTGGCCAAATAATATTGTTATGTTGTGTGCATACACAAATATGTAACAATAAATCCCATCAGTATGTACAACTATAATGGGCCAATTAAAAAAAGGGCAGAGAAAAAAGTTGTTAAGATCTTCACTTTTTCAAAAAGCACTTGTACTTCTGTTGCTATGGATTTTATTAATGATTAAATCCTCTGTTGCCCTGATAAGGAAGACATCCTGAGCAAAGGCATTCCTGCATTTTATGTAGCACAAAGCTTTCCTGGGAGAAAAACACTGCTCTGGTTTCCAGGCAACACGTTTAGAGTGCTCCTGTCTATGTTAGGAGTCTATGAAAATGCCAAAATCTAGGGCATCCATGGATCTTTGTTATTCTTCTCACCTGATGAGATATAATTCACATGTTGAGAAAATGAAATGTGGAAAAAAATCCAGTCAAGACCCTGGTTCACATATTTGTCCTTGCATCTCGCTTCAGACATGGAATGGACTGATAGACCCAGTGTGTTAAAAACAGGCAGAAAAAAATCCTTGTGCTTGGGGCTGGATCAGATGAAAAGGAAAGAGGTGAACCATCTAGGACCTGGGGCTTGGGAAAGGAAGCAAAGGCTTCCTTGAACCACTTGAAATAATACCACCCCCACACACCTTCCCTCACATATTTATACTTCTTATTTATTTATTGCTTTTTTTTAATCTTTTTTTTCTTGAGACAGGGTCTTGCTAAGTTGCCAAGGTTGCCTTGAACTCACCATCTTCCTGCCTCAGCTGCCCATGTTGCTGAGATTACAGGCCTAGGCCACAGGGACACTTCAGATACTTCTCATTGAAAAACAAAACACCAGGTTCATTGTTGCTTTTACTAAAGCTATTTATTTAGTACTTCTGTCTTTACAAGAAACATTCTTTCTGGAATCTCTGGGTAGGTTTTGATTTCTTTAAATGATTTCTTTAAAAAAATTTATTTCTATAGAATTTTATGGAAAACAACAGATCACAGCAAATTTCTGGGAAGTGAGGAAAGAGAATAATAGTGAAAAAGAAGTTTTCTGGGGATAATGTGTTGGGAGCATCAAGGTCGGGGCTTAATTGGTGGAGAAAGGCCTTAGGTGAATAGTTTTTGGTTGCAGTTTAAAGAAATCATCCTTTCTTACAAAATGACTGGAAAGGTGGCTGTGAAATAGAACACCTCAGATTTTGGTAAAATTGCAACAAGCATAGGAGACTGTTGAAAGTTAGTTGTACCTTCGTTCGAATTCTGACCTTTTGATGGTTTTTTGCTAAGAAGATGCTACATTTTTTTAAAATAAATTTTTAAAATTTTTTCATGGTGCTGGAGATTGAACCTGAGGCCTTGCACATGCTAGGCAAGAGGTCTACTAATACACTATATGCCAGCCCCAATTTTTATAACCTTTAAACATTAAAGTAATACATGCTTATGTCAGAAATAGGGGCTAGATGTCTATAACTCCATAGTCAGCACCCAGGTGGAGAAACAGAACACTCCCAGAGACTCAGAAGGCTCTTACTGGCTTTTGCTAGTCAATGTCATGCTCACCCCTGCTAACCATGGTTTTTCACCTCTTCTTGAATTCATGGAGTTATATAGGGTGTGTAGCAGTAGTGGTTTGACAAACATGAAGTATCTCTTTTTTTTGGTACAAGAGATTGAACCCAGGAACATTTAACCACTGAGCCACATCCCCAGCCCTTTTTATTTTTTATTTTGAGACAGGGTCTCACTAAGTTGCTTAGGGCCTCGCTAAATTGCTAAGGCTGTCTTTGAACTTGCCATCCTCCTGCCTTGGCCTCTCAAGCCTCTGGGATTATAGGCATGCAGTACCATGCCTGGCGTAAGTATCCCTTTTACTGTGTATAGATATTTGTGTGATTATGAATAAAAAGCAACACCATGTAGTGTTATCTTTAAATATTTGTAATTTTTAACTTTCTTTTGAAATAACTTCAGGTTTTTAAAATTTTGAAGAAATAGTAAAAAAAAAATTCCCGACCTAATGTTAAAAATTCTTCTGATGTTTGCATCATATAAAACTATAGTATAGGGGCTGGGATTGTAGCTCAGTGGTAGAGCGCTTGCCTCACATGCGTGAGGCACTGGGTTCGATCCTCAGCACCACATAAAAATAAATAAATAAAGATATTGTGTCCATCTACAACTAAAAAAAATTAAAAAAAAAAACTATAGTATACCATGTGTGGCAGCCTACACCTGTAATCCCAGCTACACAGGAGGCTAAGGTAGAAGAAGATCATCAGTTCAAGGCCAACCTCAAGAGCATAGTGAGATCCTGTAAGATAACTATCTCATTAAAAATAAAATCATAGTGCACTAATCAAAGTAAGTTAATCTATGGACTTTATCCATATTTTGCCAATTGCCTCACAGTATCATTTGGCTATTCTGGGCCCTAGTCCAGAATCATAAATTACATTTAGTTGACATGTCTCTCTAGTCCCATGTGGATCAATTCTTTAGTAATTTGTTGCCTTCCGTAACTGACACTTGAAAAGTCTGGGTAAGTTATTTGCACAATGTCCCTCAGCTTGGTTTAACTGTTGTTTCCCACAAATTGTAGGCAGGTTCTGTGTAGTTGGGAATTCACAGGAAGATACTGCATCCTTATGAATGCATCCTATCAGGAGGCACATAGTGTTGATTTAGTCTATTATCAGTGATCTTTTAAAAATATTTTTTAGTTGTAGATGGACATAATAACTTTATTTTATTTATTCATTTTTATGCAGAGCTGAGGATCTAACCCAGTGCCTCAACATGTGCTAAACAAGTGCCCTACCACTAAGCTACAACCCCAGCCCCCTTACCAGTGATTTTTAAATACCTTTAAAAGAGTATTTTTCATATTACTGTCTTTCTCTTTGTAATCAAAAATTATCCTATACACTGGCATTCTGAAGCATTATAAATATCTTTTTTTTCTCTTCATATTTCCAACCCAGTAATTTTAACTTTCTTTAGTGAATTGTTCTTTTAAAAAGTAATCTGCCAGCTGGGCGCGGTGGTGCATGCCTGTAGTCCCAGAGGCTCGGGAGGCTGAGGCAGGAGGATCTCAAGTTTAAAGCCAGCCTCAGCAAAAGAGAGGCACTAAGCAACTCAGTGAGATCCTATCTCTAAATAAAATGCAAAATAGGGCTGGGGATGTGGCTCAGTGGTTGAGTGCCCCAGAGTTCAATCCCTGGTACCATCCCAAAATAATAACAATAATAATAATCTGCCACCTGGGTGCGGTGGTGCATGCCTGTAATCCCAGCTACTCAGGAGGCTGAGGCAGGAGGATTGCAAGTTTAGGGCCAGTCTCAGCAACTTCAAGAGACCCTATCTCAAAATAAAATTAAAAGGCTGAGCATGCAGCATAGAGGTAGAATACTCCTAAGTTCAATCACCAGTACAAAAAAAAAAAGGTAATCACCAATTCGATACCAAAATAAAAGTATTCCATTATTTTAATTTTGTGTTTCTTTTACCTCTAACAAGGTGGGATATCTTTCTTATTTAACAGACACACTACTCTTTGTGAATGACTCAAACATGTATTTTGCCCACATTTTCCATTGTGATTTTAGTGAAGTTTTGTTGTTTTTACTAGTTTCTATATTCTTAGTTTGTCCATTGCACATTAGAATCTTTCACTGTGTATCACTTAGAAAAAGCTTAAAACTAACATATTTCTAACCTTTCAAGTAGAAAATATTTGGAATCTGAGGGGGAGAAGGGAAAGACAGGCATTGCCACTCCCTTCCAGGTATCTTTGGATTTAGATAAGCCACGTTTGGTTCCCTGTCCTTCCCCTGTACCTTTCAGGTGTCCTGTGATACGAATGTGAGATTTCAGTAACCTTGGGCAGTAATCTGCCAGCTAGCTGGTGGGCATGGTGGCACATGCCTGTAATCACAGAGGCTCGGGAGGCTGAGGCAGGAGGATCTTGAGTTTGAGCAGGGTTTGGAGTTTCTGATAGGATTGGTGAAAGCATACAGTCCCTGTACCCCAAGCCAGAAAAGAATATATACCTAGAGGGCTTTACCACATAGTATGATAGATAGTATGATATTGAAACAAGAAAATGAGTTAGCTGTGTGGTGCCTTGCAGAAGGTGGCCGACAGCTCCGGAGGCCCCACCTGAGTTCTAGACGTGCTCTCCTCCTCTGGATGGCTCCTCCAGAGGCCCCAGGACTGCCAAGCCATCTCTTCTTGCCAAGCTCACGTGGTACATTCCACTCACTGTCCTCAAACGAACAGAACGGGATGCCTGTTCTCAAAGGTTATTCAGAGTGAATTTCTGAATAACTTACTTCTGGAAAGGGGGTGGACTGACATAAATTGGTCATTTAATCTTGCCTGCATCTAAACCCATCTAACTCCATGTGTCATATTTTATTGTCCCCAAATTTTGCCCCTTAAGGAATCATGTGACCTTTCCCAACATGAGGGGTTATAAATGATCCAGCCTTGATTTCTTTCTCTTACCCTGACTACCACTGTGGGAAGAGAAGTAGGACTTTCAACTCTGATTCTCAGTACTCCCTGGTGCAGGCATTTACACCTGCATAGGTTATAGTGCCTCTAAGAAGTTACAGTTAGGTCCATAAACACAGTACTGTTTCCTAGATTTAGAATTATTTGGTAATCAATGCTTTTTTTCCCCCACCCCAACTGATGCTGGGCTCAGTTGACTCAATAGGTAAATAATCAACCATAGAAAAATGTTACTTTTGAAAAGATAAACTTGTTTATTTAATACTTCAAAGTTAGTATTAAGCACACATTTATCATGTAATCCATAGTTGTACTCCTGGACATTGACCTCAGAGATATGAAAATTTATTCACACAAAGATCTTCACATGGTCGTTAAAGCAGCTTTATTTGTAAGAGCCAAACACTGGAAATGAACAGAACATCCCTCACTATATGAGTGATTAAATAAACTGTGATGCCTCCAAACCATGGGATTCTACTCATGGTAGACTATAGTGATGGGTGGACTATAAAAAGGACTATAGTGATGGGTGGATCTCAAGAGCATTATGCTGAGTAAAAATAAAATAAAATAAAAAGCTGATTTTAATCTGTCTGAGTTACTAGTACCAGGAAGGTCTGTGTGGAGATGGGGTAGTTTAAATCTTGCATGCAGTGCTGGTACAATGTCAGATTCCTGGTCTTAATATTGTGCTACAAGCCGGGCGCGGTGGCTCAAGCCTGTAATCCCAGCACTTAGGGAGGCTGAGATGAGAGAATCGCGAGTTCAAAGCCAGCCCTCAGCAATGGCGAGGCGCTAAGCAACTCAGTGAGACCCTGTCTCTACATAAAACACAAAATAGGGCTGGGGATGTGGCTCAGTGGCTGAGTGCCCCTGAGTTCAATCCCCAGTACCAAAAAAAAAAAAAAATTGTGCTACAGTTTGTAAGATGTAGCCATTGGGAGAAAATGGATGAACAGAATTTAGGACATTTCGGATTAACTTTGCAGCAGCTTGTGGATCTATTGTTATTTCAAATGATGTTTTTAAAATGAATCCTGCCTTTCAAGAACTGGTCCTGCTATCTTTCCCATAGCTTCTGCTGCAGGCTGTCTTTGCACACCGTGCAGGAAACATAGAATAGTATCTGGGAACTTTTCCTCTGATCCACCTCTCCCAGGGCCATGCTATCACAGGAGCCTTGGGGCCTGGTTGTAAACCTCCTGCTCACAGATCTGTGCTACCTGCCCAGGTAGAACACAGAGGGGTTGAATTAAAAAAAAAAAAAGAAAGAAAGAAAAAGAAAAAGCACATTTGTCATTAGGTTTATTTTGACAATCTTGTTTCATAGCTGCAGGGGGTTTATGGTTTTTAAAAAAATTATTTAGTGTTTCATTTTGTTCAGCTGCTTCAAACTGGTATTGTGAGTAGGTCAAAGTCACACACTGCATCTTCAGTCTCCTTTCTGCTTATTTTCTTCATTTGTACATAGATGCTCAAAGTCATTAATCCTCTTCTTCACCCGCCACAGAATGTCCATGTGCAGCTCAAGCATCCCTGGCAGCTAATGTGCACCTCTTTTTCAGCCACCGGATTTCTAGAGTCATCCGTGGTCTACATTCCGTTCTGTGCTTTGACTCGTGTTAGTTCCTGCTGCTTGGCTTTAGCTGGAGTAGGATGAACTGAGATGAAATAAAACCAGGAGAAGTATTTAGCATGAGATATGAATTTTACAGCTTGCTTTACCCATGTGTAATTTCATTGAGAATAGCTCATTTTAAAAATTAAAAATGGTAAAAGAATTCTCTTCTGTTATACATAAAATACAGATTGTTCTTTAAATAGTACTCTGAGTAGCAAGGACAGGCGGAGGGCAGAGGAGTTAACTATCCTCTCATGGCCACTGTCCTGACCCTGAGGTCAACAGTGTCCATTCCTCAAATGGTGGACTTTGTTTAATAGTTACATTGACATTCTCCCACACATGGTTCTTATTGCCATAAAGTGTGTATCAATACATAATCATAAAAGGTTTTTTTTCCAACTATATTCTACACAGGGAAAAACTTAATCACAAAATTCAAAGATGTCATGAAAGGAGTTAAAATTTCTTGAATTTCCAGACATGGAAACATACACACCATATATTGTTCAACCAAAAAAAAAAAAAGATGTTAAAAAAATGAAGTTTATAATGTGACCCAAATTTTAAAACTGTGTTAAGTATATATTGAAATGTATATTTTTTAAAAGATCCCAAGGAGTTGAAGTAAATGCTGCCAGTGGTTCACACTGGGTTTAAAATCTGTTTTTTCCTGTTTATGCATTTCTTCATTTGCTGCATTTCCTGCATTTTTTAACAATAACAAATTCGTTTTATGTTTGGAAAAAAACTAAACCATTTTCATTCTATAAAAATACTCCTGTGAGCCAGGCATGGTGGTACATGCTTATAATCCCAGCAACTCAGGAGGCTGAGATAGGAAGATCGCAAGTTCAAGACCAGCCTCAGCAACTTAGCAAGGACCTGTCTCAGAATAAAAAAATTAAAAGGCTAGGGATGTGGCTCAGTAGTTAAGTGCCCCTGGGTTAAATCTCCAGTACCAAAAAAAAAAGAATTCTCCTATGAGGAAGCTTTTTAATTTTGAAGACTGTTAGGTAGTTTCTAAGATTAGTAACATCGTTCCATATTAGAACTTTAAAAAATTACCATTGATGTCTTTGTAATAAAGTCCCAAATACTAACTATACTTTTTGTGATCTTTACCTTGAAGGAAACCACATGAAGTATTCCAGTAGCTTTCTTAAATGAAACAAAATGGCACGCCCAGGTCTCTGCATAAAGACCCCATGAGAAATTATAATACATCTTTTCATACTTTGTCCAAACCAACACCCAAAATGCCAAGATCTTAAAATGCATAATGTTCTTCTGTGTTGAAAAGTTTTGGCTTCGAAAGGATCTCTTATTGACTTGGCCCAAAATGTATTCTTTGAGAGTTCAGGAATATCTTAAGAGAAGCAGATGTTGAGTATTTTACCATCCTTCCTCCCACTAGTAAATTTGGGGCATGTATTTTTTGTTATTTCTTTAAAAGTTGCCTTAGAATATTATTTTTCATATGTGATATTTTAATTTTATTTTTTATTAGTTCATTTTAGTTTTACATAATTTGGGGTTTATTTTGACAAGATTATATATACATGGAAGATAATTTGCTCTAATTTAGTCCCCAATACTTTCCCTTTTCCTCTCCTCCTCCCTTCCCCATTCCCTCTTATCTGCTCTACTGATCTTTCTTTTATTTAATTATAGGTTTTTTAAAAAAAATTAGTAGCTTGTGGATATACATATGTGTGAGATTCACTGTGGTATATTAATATATGTATACAGCAAAGTTTGCTCAGATTTATTCCACCATTCTTCCCCTTTCCTGTCCCTCTCCCTTCCCTTCCATCTCTTTCCTGTACTCCAGTGATCTCTCTTCTATCTTCTTGCAATCCCCAACTCCACCCCCACCTCCATTTTTCCCTTATTTTGAACTAGCTTCCACACATCAGAGAAAATACTCAACCTTTGGCTTTCTGCATTTGGTTTATTTCACTTAGCATGATGGTCTCCAGTTC